>JAATLQ010034075.1:0-10123 GCA_013421005.1 Heliconius erato x Heliconius himera | reverse complement strand
TAAAAAAAGCCATATGGAAGCTTTATTATTAGATAAAAAAAATCTATAATACAATCTACATATAATACTCAATTATCATATTTACATTGAGCTGTAGATTAAAAGCGAATATCGTGAAAGCTCCCCAATAATTGCATTGCACCAGACGTGTTATACTCTGAAGTTTTACCAACGTAATAAAAATCTTAATATTATACATATAGTGTATTATAAATAATAAATCTAGTTGTTGCGTTAAAAGGATTTTATTACTTTTGTTTAACTAACACAATCTCCCTCATTTAGAAGAGTAGGATTTTTTCTATATTTTATTTCACGTATCGCGTATACTTTATAAGATTAAAGCAAAAAAAAACTTAAATATAAATATTTCCTCTCGTGGTAATCAAACTTACAACCATAGATATTGCCATCAGAAACTTATTAGCTGAGCCAACATGGCGTTAGTTAAGAAAAACGTAAAAGTTTAAAAAAATAAATAAAATGTAATTTGCTCCAGCCTTACTCATAGCGAATAAATAATTAATAAAATTAGTAACAGAGTGCGTACTCTACTCTGTATTTACATTTCAATGATAAATTCAATTAGTGCTGCTAAATTATTGATCCCATTACTTTACGCAAGCACTTTATAGACGAGTTTCTATTTCATGTGAATTCAACATTTACATTAAACTTTTATAAAAAATAATTGATTTATAAAAAGTAATAAAATATTACATATAATATAATGAGCATTATAAATGAAATATATTTATATATTAATTCTATTTATAGAGTTTTATTGGATTATTTATGAAATCAATAATACGCTAATACAAAAAAATGTGCTTCTGTTGTATATCGTTTTTTGTGGGTTAGATAAAAAAAAATAAAAAATCAGTTGTTTATGAAATATTAATTCTTTGTTAATTAGTTTTTATTTAATTTGTAAACAAAAAGAGCAAATATCTATCCGTAACAAAAGAAAATAAACTTAACAAAAAGAATAGTCGAGAACGTTTTGCAATCTAAATAAATTTCTAACGTCTAAAGTACATTTCTATCCTCATTTTTTTTTTAAACCAAAAAGTGTTATGGTTGGAGCTTCTGAAATAAATGAAATATAATAAAAATACATTTAAAATATATATTTTTAAAGTAAGTTAAGACTTTGTTCTGCCATAGGCGTGATTAAAGTAGTAAATTAATAGTACTTCCCTAAGGTATTTTACAACTATAACAACAGCGAAATTTAAAAGAAAATTAAAAAAAGCGAAATATAAAACATATTTATTCGCATTATTTTTTTTTGGCGCAGAGGCCGAGCGTGTGACTGTAACGTGACTGTTGTGGGACCGATTACCACATGAGAAAATGAACTATTATTTTTGAATATTTTTATTTCTTCGCTTTGGTGCCAAGACAAAACGCGGCGTTGAATTTCTGCTCGAAATTTTTTTTCCTCGAAAATATTGCGGTAAATGGGATGCGGAATGTCTTAACACTATATTCCCTCTGCCCACTCTACTATGCGCGGGATACAGCGTGAAGCTGAAAAAAAAAAGCAAAAAAAATATAACTACATCTAAAAATATAGTATGAAAAGTCTCAAGTTTACTATCATAAATGAAAGCCAAACTTTCCTTGACTTTTGCGAAACCAGTCATAAATAAAAAAATACGAGATGCTCCTTTTATGTAAACTTAAACGTTTCTGAGCTCGCTTTATTAAATCTTCATAACTTATATTAGACGTGATGCTGAAAATAATGCAGGAAATATATTTTTGTAAAAAAATATATATTGAATTTATGATATTGGTTGATTATAATAAAAAAATATATTTATAAAGAAAATCATAATTATATCCTATATGAGAACACTTTTTATAGAGTTTCTGTTACGAAAACTATATCACCGATTTGATTCAACAATGACGTAATGGCATATTAGCAAACAAGTTAAATATGTCAATAAATTAATTAAATACTATTAATATACTTTATCTTTTATATTTTTTTAATGTATTATGTAATATGTTCATTGCAAGACACTAAACAAAGGAAAGAGCTAGAAATAGCAACGTCACGGACACGGACGAGATGAATGCGTACTACATGGGATGGATGATAGAGATCTAGACGTGATCTATGGAACTTAGAAAATAGAAGAGACTTAGAAAATAGTGAGATTTAGAAAATAGAAACTACAGATTTTCTATATAGTTGAGTCGTTTTTAAGTCGTAGCACAAAATGGTGTAGGAATCGCTACGGGATAGGTCTCACAATTTTTTAATGAGAGAATAGAAAACGACTGAGGCTATGAATAGAAATGTGAAATAACACAAGGAATGGGGCTTCCATTTATCAAAAGTTTATGTTTTTAATATATACAATAGGTATAAAAAATTGAGACCATTCATGAACGCGACAGCTTCGATTCCTGCTCGAGAAAATGGAATATTTAGCATTTGCTCGTTCTGCACTCGAGTAACGAGACAAAACGCAGCGTTGAGTCACTCAGCGCGTAATGTCTGCAGAATTTGGCTGAAAATTATTTACATTTTATTTTTTAAATTTAATCATTTATAAGATAAAAAAACGTTTTGTAAAATTTATTATGCTAAGGGCTAAACAAATCAAAATTTAGATATAAATATTACAAATATCAAATACCGAAGCGCTTGGTAATGTAAAATAGTAAAAGGAAAAGAAAATAAAGCAAATCTGTAACTGTCTGACAAATTGCCTTTAGTTTTCCGCCTAAGTACACTTGCAGGTCATTTCTCTTCATCGCTAATCGCGTTGATATTATATTTTAGTTCCTTGCCAAATTCAAGATATAAGTGTAGGTTGCAATTCTCTTTCAAAATTATAATATAAAAATAGGCTAAAAATAAAAAAAAATAATGAGATAAAAAGATATGGGTTGATGGATTGACTATCTCGCTGGCTGTTTGTTCTCAACTTAGTGCTTTATCCTACATAGACGTAGGATAGGATAGAGAACCTAGTAATAAGACATTCCGCTGAGTGGCGGAACTCAACACTGATTAAACGATTGATTTATATTCAATGATATGCTATAGAAATGCAAAGTGCAATGTTAGGTTTTGCTTCACAGTACATCTTTCTCCCACTTCCACAAAATCTAAAAGCTAGTAGAAATAAAAAAAATGAAAAAAAGATGCAAACTAATATTTGAGTTTTAGTAACTATTTTAACATAAACTTTAAAATACTTATAACTTTTATGATAAAAATGTGTTTTGCAGTTATTTTAAGCCTTTCATGAATATTAATGGGAAGCGTGTCCGAGATTCTACATTATCTAGGCAGAACAAAGGAAAGCTTTTAACCTGTCGTCTCTGGACGGCTCTTAGGAGGAAAATTAATTTACTAATCACACGTCCAATTTTTTGTATATGTAATATGCATTTGACTTACCTTTACATATTGAAGTCGAAATGTGGAGTAAAATAATAGGCTTTTAAACTGAACGCCAATATTTAGAATGATCAGATCAATTATAGTATAGATAGTTCTTACGAACGAACAAACGAGCTACGAACTGTAAGATAGTTAATAAAGTTTAACTCTATAGTGTAACTCAAATTACATCCAGGGATTTGTGTTTAGAATCAAATATTATCCGAAGTTGAATTTCAACAAAGCACACTGGCCGGTGTTTGATAAATATGAGCAAAATTCGCCGTCAGACTGATAATTATAAGCGTTCAGCTCACACGTCTTTTAGAATTCTATAAAGAGAGAGAATAAAAACAGATGTTTATATAATGTATAAGGTGGGGGCAAGAGTAAAAGTAGTGTTCAGGTGGAAATCTGATGGAGCAAGATTAGCAAGAGCTATATACGGAGGATGCATCAACACATCCCAGCCAAGCTCTCTCAATTTTTGCTGCGTGGCTATAGATGAGTGCGCATGTGAACTCCACGCTCTTCCTATTCACCAACTCCGGGTGGTTTTTTTTTTCTCATCAATTGCTGATAGTAGAGGTCAGAATCGATAATTTTACCGGTTGGCAAAAGCTCACAGTGGACGATTCCTTTCCAATCCTACTTCTGTTTGCCTGTCTATGCTTTTTCGCACAGTCTTATCGTGTCATCAGTCACCCATTTTTCATCACTTATTTTGACAAAGCGCCCAGAGTGAACCTTAACTTTCACACTAAAATTTCCAGACTTGAAACGCTTGAACCACTTTTGTGTTACTCTTATTGATACCGCATTAGGTCCGTAAACCGCATAAATTTTATTCGTGACTCAAACATTTATAATAAGTAGATATAGTAATTTTACTAGCTGTGTTATAGGAAATATTTTGTCATAATTTATTTCTTTTCAGCTTCACGCTGTATCTTGTATATAGCAGCGGAGACAGAGAGAAACTAGTGTTAAGGCACTCTGTTCCATACTTTTCGCAGCTTTTGTTAAGTGGAGGAACTAATTGTTGTAAATGTTTTACGAGATATAGTACAGATATTTGGAAAGTTTTAGTGTATTTTAGTTTTGATAAGTATCAAAGAAAAACGGGTATTATTATTAAATTCTTGCAGGAAAGAATTAGTCTTTTTACCAAAAATATTACAAAGTTAATGTAACACAAAAAGAAAATATTTACCTTTTAAACATTCAGGCTGAAATTTAAAGCGCGTTCCTCATTTTTTAATTATTTACGTGTTTAGGCTCGCGTCTGCTGCGGGGCGAGGCTTTTAATATTTGCTTTGTGAATTGTTTATAACACCTTTGTGGTTTCTAGAAATATTGACCGCGATGATTTTGGGTTTAAACTTCAAAATTTATATATAATTTACTTTTTAATTTAAGATATTTCATTCGTCATATAATATTTCGGACCTTCCATAACACGTTCTTTCTGGCCTTTGTCAATGTAATATGCAAATCACTTTGTGTATTACTGAAAATCACATTAATTCCGTAATTTGAAAAAGCTATTTGTATATCTGTGGGAAGTGAATAGGTATATATTTTTAAAGTGTAACTTTATCATCTAAGCCTCATATTGTCTTAATCGAACCTATATTAAGGAAAATGTTGTTAGAATAAGCACGGTATATAAAATAATTGTCTTCATAAGGATTTCATAGTGCAGTTATTCCACAGAGAAATTTTAAATTACGTCGCAGTTTTCTAAAGTAATTTATATGATAAGACTCTCTAGAATGTTATAAGGTTAAAGAAGCAAAATGAAACATCCTTTTCTTCGTCTATGATAAGTTATATTTTAAAGGATCATACATTTCTATTGGATATCAAGTGACCGAAAAATGCAATTTCCTGTAAGTCCGTAAAATTGTCAAAATTTAATGTTTCTTTTTAAGAGCGTTTTTTATTGTATAAAAATTGCGTGTTGAATTGTGAGAATCAACGCCTAGATTTGCCATTTTACCAGAGTAAGGAAATGAAAATATTAAATAATTAATTCTCCCGAGTGAGAACTACAACCGTATCACAACACACTCAAATAAATAAATAAGATGCTACGATAATTAAGGTGTTGCTAGCTATTAGCTTACTTTATTTTAAACAAAACTCTGTTATGATACAACGAAATTAATTTGTGTCCGTTAAATTAAGAGAAACGACGAAACCGAATAACATAAGTATTTGAAATAATTAACGAGATAGCGCAAGCTTTGATTTTATATTATGTTAATATTGAACGAAGGCAACAATTTAAAGTCTTCTCTGTTGAATTTGTTGCTTTCAATGTTCATTTTACACACATCAGGGTAGCCAGAGGGAACCTAGTGTTAACGCACTCCGTTCCCCAGTTTTTATTTTCTTTCTGCTAATTAAAAAAGACCAAAAAACAAGATATAACAAGATATATAATAACTATCATCTCCAGAGATATCATTCTTAAGAAAGTCCAATATGAAATAATGGAACGTACGATAACGGCGAATATAAATTTTCCATAAAAATTTTCTAACTACTAAAAAACAGTGTAAAAAGTACGAAACAAGAATATAGTCTAAATAAATATTTTTCTTTCCTAAGTGTGGTATAACACTTTAAAAAATGTTTAAAAAAGAATATAGTCTTCAGTGAGATTATTAGGCCCAAATTAATAAAAATTGACCGACTACTATATAATCATTTTTTTAATTTACTTACACGTATTATATTTTGACGTATTTTTATACGTCATACTAATAGAGATATGTTTAATGGACAGATGTGATGGTTTGTACACCAAAAACAAAACCCTCCTTTTTCTTTGCCGTAATCGGTTAAAAAATATATATGAAATTCAACCTAACTAACTTCCATTTGTAGCCAATAGCCAATAACAATATAAGACTAACACAAGCAAAAATTCAAAGTAAATAGAATTCTGGAGTGAATCAAATGTAAATAATAGATCAAGTAGCTATTTATTACTGGAAGTGGACGAATGGCAATCGTTAATTCAGAAAAGTGGTTGATATCTAGCTTTTCAATTTCATTTCATAGATTAGATTTCATTTTATTGTAAATGTATTTTGCTATTCTCATGTCTCTCTGTAGTATTTCATAAATCATAAATATAAAAATAAATCATTTATTATTTTTACGATACGATTTTTATATTATTTATATAGTTTCAGAATTTAAGTTAACCCTTCACTGGTATGGTGGGGGCCTCCACGCGTGATATTTTATATATTTTCTTACAAGCTAAGCATCGTGGGTAGCCGCTATTTTAAGTGTTCTCATTACGTCGCTATTCGGGTGCTGGGCGTTGAGCCCTGCATCACTTACCAGGACCCAGGTATGCACAAGTTGGGGTCTGCGCGGCCCCCTCAATACCAGTTACGTTAATTTTTTGACATTATATTTTTTATTTGTTTCTTTTTTTACAACTATTTTATCAAGATATCGCGGTCTGCAAGTGATAAAACAATAGAAGAGATCGTTAACAAATATTCTGATTCCGAATCAGTGATTGGACTCAGATCAGTAGACGAATGTAGCGACAGTAAAATTTTAAATACTTATTTTACAAAACATCTTGAAAAGAAGACCCTGTTACTTATGTCATAGAAAAAAAATAGAAAAATTGCTATAAAGTACAATAATTGTAGAAAATTAATTTGTAAAGTACATAGTAGCTCAAAACTACTATGTGATAATTGAAAGGCTGAACAAAGTTTTGTTATTGTATTCATAAGTCTAAAGTGAAGAATCAAGTAGATTTTTTAAAATGTTAATAAGAAACTATAAAGCGTTATTTTTTATTTAAGTTTACACATTCTAGAGTAAGTAAAATAATATCATTTTTGGTTATAACCTTCCAAGCAATATGTTTCATAGATATTATTAACATTAAAAAAATATTACCGAAAAGTTCTTACTATTTTGTGATCTCTAGTAATTATTAAGTAAGAATATTTATATGAGGACATGAGGACCTCTCTGAGGGCATGTACTAAGAGGTTGATGACAGTGGACGAGGCGACAGAGTTATGTAGAGACCATAGCGTTTTGCGCTCCGTTCCCTCTGACTAGGGATAAAGCGTAAAATAAGGTAAGTAAGTAAGTAAGAATGTTTATAAAAATAAAGAGCCTATTATTTGAGGCCAGTCGTGGCACAGCGGCACGAGGTGTGACTGTAAAAACTGACTGGTTGTGGGTGCGATCCCCACTCGAGAAGATGAAATATTTACTTAAATTTATATTTCCATTTCTTCGCTCTGGGGTCGAAGTTAAGCGCGGCGTTGAGTTCTGCCACTTAACACGCAATGCCTCCAGAATTCGGCAGAAAGTGGAGAACGGAGTGTCTTCACACTAGATTCCCTTTGCCTACCCTGCTATGTGCGTGAATCTTTATTTTTCTAAGTTTCTTAATTTCGTCTGTGCGGTTTCTATCAGTCAATCAGTAAGGGAAGAGTTTAATGAAAATATATAACGGCAAATAAATCTAGTATTTTAATATATATTATGTATATTCATTTTAATTTAAATTCTACACGAAACTATATGTAACAAAATATTTTGTATAGAGATTTAAAATACGTAAAAAATAAATATAACCTTTTTAACATGTTTAAAGTGTTATTCCGCACTTAAGAAAGAAAAATACTCATTAAGAAAACGTATAAAAAATCCTGCTACTTTCAAATTTTTATACATTTTTTAATAAGTATTAGATGTAATTTTTTCAGCTTCATGTTATTTCGCATATCAAGGTAGACTAAGTGTTATTGGTGTTTCATTCGAAATCGAGACATTGATTGTTGAGTGGCGGAACTTAACGATTAGAGCTTGAACCTACATTTTGACGGTCCCTAGGTCACAAATGAAAAATTGCAAATGCGATTTTTCACTTTCGAAACTTTACCTAGGGACCATTGGTTCATTTCGTTTACAGCCAAACGGTGCCCCACTGCGCCATAATGGCCTTTTATAAATATACCTAATTCAAAAACTCTTCTAGCATTTTTAATAATAAATGAATTTAAAAAAAAGAGTGTACTATAACGCAGTTGAAATATTGGGGTAGTTGATGATTTATTTAGGCTTCTAAGTGCTTGTTTTACGTGTCGTATACGTATGTGTTGCTTATTATATGTATGTTTGTTTGTCAATCGACAAATTTCTCGGAGACTAAATATCATATTACGGTAAACTTTTTGGATTTAAATCAGCTATATTCCATCTTAGGAAACAGTCTAAGTTTCATCAGAATCAACTCAACAATTCTTGAAATATCTACGCAATTGAAGAAAGGTGCAATATAGCAACTCCGTTTATTTTTTTTAATTTACTTTAGACATACATACATAACTATGTATTGAATCTATTACTAGGATATTTGAATTAAAAACCATTAAGTAAAGTCAGACAAAACTGATACGACTGACTCATATATAAATGTTTATGATGTGTGTGTGTGTGTGTGCGTGCGTGCGTGCGTGAAGAAATTGATCTAAAAAATTTTATCATCGCGTGCGCTGCGAAAACTATTGATGATAGAACAAAATAATGTTTTACAGTATTATAGAACGCATCAATATCTATAAAAAAGTCCGCGATACCATATGTCCAACTACTATAGTTATGACAATATAACTACATTTTTATATTTTATAAGTTGATGAAAGTGCCGGCAATAATCAAACCATTTTATTCATATCTCTGCATTAATCCTTATTCTATTAAATTATATTTTATTAAAGATAATTTCAATATGTGTAAAGTACTTTTTACATTAACAAAATCGGACAATCCATTCAAAATATATAACGAATTTAAAAATATCACTCTAAAGAAAATCATGAAATAATAAAAAAATGCGAAGTGTAGCCTCGCGCACCATAGCGAGTAATTAACTCTGCAGAGTGGGGGGAAAGTTGCATCGATATCACTAACATTATGAAGACAACCGATTAGGTGTTTTGTTTCTTTATTTGAATTGAATAGGCCCTGAAACTGCGGGGCCGATTTGGAAAATTCTTTTACAATTAGGCGATTAACGTATAAAAAAATACCAAAATAACCTTATATCGCGTACGCTGTGGAAGTTATTGACAATAGAGCAAAGTAATTTACTAAAATTTTATAGAAGACATCAAAAGGAAAATGTGCAAGAACAGAGCCGCCATCGTAGTGCAGAGGGACATCTCAAAATATATGTATTATTGTGAAAGCATAAAAAGAGTGTGTAGTTTCTCTATAGATTATAAATAAATAGATTATATATAAATCATAAGAAATCTGCCGTCTATATTAGTGATAGAATAAAACATTGTCTTATCTCTATCTCTATATATTATAAAATTATTATTTACACATATTTAATATGTACAGTGATGTAATCTCTATATATAATAAAAGGATAGAAAAGTCAATTCTGTGTGTGTGTTCTCTCCGAACTCTCCCAACACTCCGAACACTCCGAACACTCCGAACACTCCCAACACTCCCAACTCTCCCAACTCTCCCAACTCTCCGAACTCTCCGAACTCTCCCAACTCTCCGAACTCTCCGAACTCTCCGAACTCTCCGAACTCTCCGAACTCTCCGAACTCTCCCAACTCTCCCAACTCTCCCAACTCTCCCAACTCTCCCAACTCTCCCAACTCTCCCAACTCTCCCAACTCTCCGAACTCTCCC
>JAATLQ010034074.1:0-20815 GCA_013421005.1 Heliconius erato x Heliconius himera | reverse complement strand
GACGGGCCAGCAACCGAATTTCTCACCAGAGTCATAGGTTGTGTTTTCATGCGATGTCCAAGTCGATCTATTTGTTTAAAACGTAAAATATTTTTAATATTTTCATGATAATAACTTATGCAATAACTTAAGACAGAAGGTCCTTTAAGTAGAGACTAAATAGATTAACCGACTTGGTATTACATGGATCTCACAACTTTTTACGGTAGAAAGACTGAGCTGCGAGACTTGGGTTTTTTACAGGATGTTTTTGATGGCATATTATTTACAGAATTGCCATTGACAAGTACCTACTACTTACGCTGTGGGAGTCGGGAGGGGCTCGGGTACCGTACAACAATAAATCATTTCACCCAAACCTGATGGATTGGAAGAGAGTATAAGTAAATCAGATAACAATGGACTGATTAATTCAATGCCAAAACAGCGTCATGCTAGTTTATTTCTAACATAATTTATAATATAGTGATTAGCAAAACACAAATATGGATTCATAATTGAAATTAAATCAGTTTCACGCTGTATCCCGCACTCAGCAAAAGTGGGCAAAGGGAACCTAGTGCCGCCGTTGCCCATTTTTTGCCGAATTCTGGAGACATTGCCTGTTGTGTGGCGGATATGGATTTGATTAATAAAATTATTTTTAATTAATTTGCTTATAATTTTCTATTAGGTATAATATTATTGACATTAAAAAATATATATAAACAGCATTCATGTATTAATTTCCATTCATTATATTTGCTAGATAACAAAACCAATATATTATGCTTTTAGTTACTTATGTAATAATTAATTATATTTTATTCTTTAAATACCAACCTTTTAAAATCTAAAACTTCTATGGAAATAATAGAATTAGGTAAACATGAAGTCTGGTAATCATCTTTAATAAATACCGTCGGTACTTAAGAAATATTTGTCAAATCATAAGATTTAATTAAGTTAGGTATCTATTTACTGGATTGAAGATTTATTCTAAAATTTCGAGGTTTCTCAAGTACCTAGTATCATATTATTAACTAGGTAATATAATACACAGTGATATATTTCTTTCTTTCTCTCTAGTGTTGTGGTAGATAGATACAGAATAAAAAAATATTACGTAAATTTTAATTTCAGTTAGAACTTAGCTTCTTCTTTAATTTGTCTTATATGAAAGAAAGACGAAATTAAAAAAAAATACAATAATGTTTGACGTTGCTACAAAACCTATTATAATTTTTTTACAATATTGTTTTACAAACATTTAAATCGCATCTTACCATTATTTAGTCAAATCATCTATCTAATTAAATAAAAATAATGAAAAATTACACAAAAAATAAATATACACAATTTCTTTTTTTTGGTTAGCATAGTGAACCTCGTGTCAAAAGTCAAGATATTCCGTTGCCCACTTTTACGCCTGATTTTCGAGACAAAAAGTCATAAATAAAAGTCATCAATTTTGGAAAGTCATAAATAATTCTACTGAATTACAGTTCAAGTAGCGACGAAGTGAAGGCAGCAGACTATGTCCAAATATTCTTTATTCGATTGGACTAACGGCTGTTGACCTGAAGAATCTTTACAGCGTCGCCGAGCAAGGAGTCTTAACCCTTAATAATTCAGATGTATATAAATATGTGTATATATATTTGCAATAGTCAAGACAGTTTTTGTGGGGCCAGTTGTGGCGCAGGGGCACAAGTGTGTGATTTTAAACACAACGGGTTGAGAGTTCGAACGCCAGTCGAGGAAATGATATATTTCATTTATTTTCGTTTCTTCGCTCTGGTGTTTAGGCAAAGCGCGGCGTTGAGTTCCGCCGGGAAATGGGCAGCAGAATGTAACTCTAGGCAGACGGAATGCCTACTCTGCTGTGCGCGAGGTACAGCGGAAGCTAAAAAAAAATGTTTTTAGTTAGGCATCGCTTACACTATACTACTGGTGACAGTTTTGTCTCGGTTCTATTCAGTCGAGTCGTTCGTCGGGTGAAGTTAAACATTCTTATATGAAAAACAATGAGGGCATTCATACTATTTTTAAGAGTACATTCATACTATTGTATTATACAAAACGGTCAACAAGTCGTGACGCCCTGAAGTCAACTGTCAACGACTGCGCATATTTGATCTTAGTATCTTTCTTTTGAATATTTTCTTCCCGATTGAACTTCAGAAAACATATATTAACTTGATCGTACTGTACTTTTCCTGACTTATATCAGACCGAGAACAACTTGTGACCGGCACTATAGTGTGGAATGACCCTTATCCGTACACATTCAAAATGTAATTTCAATATCGATTCTGTGTCTGTCCAATGAAGTAAAGAATAATGATTGACATTCAATACACAAATGTCATTTGCTTTGTAAATAAAAAAATGTGCGTAATTTATAAGGTCAAATTCTGAAATAAAGTTATATTTAAATTGTTTATTTTAATGCTTGTTTACGTCTGTAAGTTGGAAGAAATATTAATTTTAAAATAAAGAATTCAGTTATATTTTTATATTTAAACGGACGCAAGTCGACGCTTGTGCGTTGTTTACATTTTATTTTATCAATAATTCAATCTATGTAATCTTTTTGATTATTATAATATAGCAACAAGCTATATTTGTATTTTATATGATTGTGAAAAGTTTTTGGAAGTGAACGTGTTGTAATATGCTTGTCTTATATAAAAATGATGGCAGTCCACCGGCTCGAGCCACTATTATGTTACTACATATCCTTGGAATTAAATATGAAGGGCACGATATAAATCCCGTTGTGAGGGACCAGGACACTCCAGAAATGACTAAAGTAAAAATATTTTTTTTATAATTTCTCTGCCAATTTCTATATATCTAATTGAAAATAAATAATCGAATTTTAGAAAAATCCCATGAGAACAATACCTTTCATAGATGATGATGGATTCTGTTTAAGTGACAGGTAAGTTTAAATATAAAATGTTTAAAAGGTCATGTGTTGAGTACCTATTTATGACTGAAACAAATATAAAATCGAAAAATATATATACAAAATAATAAGTATAAAAATTATGTCCAACCAACTATGAATATAATTTCAATAATAGTATATTTTTACGCTTTCCACTCTTATCAGAGTTAATCAGAGAAAATAGAGCACCAAATGCTGTAGTGGTGCCCTATATACCACTTTTAATCTGACACTCACCTTCATCAAATATAATCAAAATTTCTCTCGCATTATGTAATTTTTACATGCTGGAGGATCCTCACTTTCTGCCTAATTTCTTTAAGCAGTGTGTTTTGTCTTGTCAGTGGAGTGAGAAAATGAAAAAAATCATTACTATGAGTGAGAACCAACTCCGTCTCATATTGTCAGATGCCGTTGCTGTGCCACAATGGCTTCAAAGTCAGGAACTCTTTCTAATATCTGTCCACTTGCACTTATTTTACATTCCATTCTTTCTTCATTTCTTTCAAATACTCTTGTATTTACCTTACCTTTTAAATTATTGGTAAAGTATATAATATACATGGTGGAAGTGTCCTCGCTTCTTTTACAGTAACAGCATATAGGGTAAATTATTTCAAACCCATACCTAAAGAAATTAATCAAGATAACTCAAGGATTACGACTTCGCATAGATACCAATAACGTAAACACGCTGCTACTACAAAACACTACTAAAGGTTAATCAACTTTGAACTTTGCCACCAATAGCTACGACTCGATTTCGGAAAAAGGCGTATGCGGCGGTTACCCTTTGATAGGTTTATGTGTGCTTGCGTCGTTCTTGATAAAATCACTTTTTCATTTTTGGGTAAAAAAAAATATTGTGTTAGGCTTTTATAGAGTAGTTAAAACTATGGTTTCATTTAAAGTGGTGCTGAAACTTCTACCCTGTATAATTAACTACTTTTGTAATTTATCTTTCAGTTTCAATATATGAAAAAAAAAACAGTAAATATATTTACAAAACCATAATTGAGGTGATCAAAGTGAAGACTTTACAAGAGCCATAAACACACAACACTCTCAGACTGGAAAATACTAGATTCTCCAGTACTACTAGTACAATTCATAAAACTGTATCTAAAAAACAGCGCCACACTTTTTCCTGCATAGCAGGGTAGACACAAAAAACCTAAACCTAGTGTTAAGAAACTCCATTCCCAACTTTCTGCCCAATTTTTGTGGCATTCTATGTTGAGTGGCAGTACTCAGCAAATTGTTATTACAACCATCATGTTCAGTCATTACTACTTAGCTATGGCTTTAGGTATCTATGTCAAAGAAAATAAATTTATTTATGTTTAATTAACTCTTTCAGTCATGCTATCATGCTATACCTATTTGATAAATATGGCAAACCTGAACATTCACCCTTGTACCCGGCAGATAAACATAAAAGGGCCACAATAAATCAAAGATTATTTTTCGATACTGGCGTCTTATTTCCTCGTCTCAGATCAGTCATGGTAAGTTTTCGAAAGTAATATACTTACTGCTTTTATAGTTTAGTACATCAGAAGATTGTAATCCCAACAAATCATACATACATAGTTTCACGTGATACAGCGTGAATCAGGGATAGGAAGGAAAGGAAATCTAGTGTTAAGACACTCCACTCCACTTTCGTTCGAGTTCGGCCGTTCGAGACATTGTGTGTTGAGTGTCGGAACTCAACGCACGTGTGATGTACCGGATCTGGGAAATGAGAATAAATATCTTTCCTCCAAGTAGGAATCGAATTCACAATCGTCGGTTTGACAGTCTGACGTCGCACTGCGCCACGACGGTGTCATCATGCATAAAAATTAGTAAGTTTCTAAATGAAATTTTAAATTCAAGTTTTGCTTTTCGTACTATGTTCATTTAAAAACCATCTTTATTTTTTTTTATTTCTCTTAAAGACGCGAGTTCAAATCCAAATCAACTAGAAACCAGTGGCGTAGTGAGGGGGGGGGGGGCGGGGGGCGAGGGTGGCATTATGCCCCGGGCGAATTTTTTGAATTTGAATTTGAATTTACCGCAGAATTTTAGAGAAATTGCGTGAGGAGCGCCCTCTGCCTTGTTACCTTATTATTCATACTTAATAGCTAGAACTATTTTTAAAACAGGCACCAACATACGGAGGTAAACTGACAGAACTATCAAAATCCATGATACGTAATATAGAAGATGGATACAGAATATTAGAGGCATATCTATGTGACACTTTGTTCTTGGCCGATGACGTCATCACGCTGGCTGATATCAGCGTTATCACTACCATATCTTCATTGCACGGCTTACATCCTATTGAGGGAGAAGAGTTAGTAATTATTTTTTTATGATATTTATAAGACTATTATAACAATATTTATAATGCTTTCGTTACTAGGGTTTTTTTTATTCACTTCACGATGTAATTCGCGCAAACAGCAGGGTAGGCAGAGGGAACCTCGTGTTAAGATACTCCGTTTCCCATTTTCGCTGTATTCTGGAGGCATTGCGTCTTGTGGCTGAACTCAACGCTGCGCCTACACCAAAGAGAAGAAAATATAAATGTATATAAATGTTTTATTTTGTATATAAATGCTTTTACCGGCCTGTCACTAGTCACTAGGTGCTTCTATATTTATAGTCATTTCACAAACTATAGTGTTACATAAAAAAATCCTTATAAAATTTGGAGTAATTATTATAGATTTACCACTACAAGGTGTCTGATTACATCATATATGCAATGTTTATAGTTTCAAATCCATTTAGGGATCCTTATATTTAAAATTAAGACAAAATTTCTGTTTTAAATTATATGACAAGATATTCATAATATCAAATAAGTGTTTATTTATGCAATTTAATTGTGTTTCGTTCAGTGATATTATATAATTTCTGTACTTTTAATTATTCCAGATTTTGAAATAAATATATTTTTTATTGTTTTATTATATTTTCTAAGAAAAAAAATTCGTTTTCAATATCATCGCAACAACTTTACACTTCGTTTTTAAACAACTAAATGAATATGGGTTATACGAAACTAATCACATCAGGTGTATACACATTTATTATATTTTTTTTTAAACTTAATTGTTTTAGGTATCCAAAATTAAAACAGTGGTATGAGAGTATGTATAGGCAAGAAATTTGCAAGGAAATCAACCAGCCGGGAGCCGAATACCATGTGTCCGGCTTGAAAGCTATGATGAAACATAATAAAGAAAATCAAAAATCAAAATTATGATCTATTCAATATATCAAAGGTCCATTTGTATGAACAGACATGTCAAAAGAGAAAATTTACAAAACGGAATAAATGTTCATAGTGCTCTTGAAAAAATTAAATTATAAACATATATATATATATATATTTATAATTTTATTTTTTTAAGTGATGTGTGAACCTTTATTCCGTTGAATAGTTTCTTTTGACATGTCCGTTTGTTCATAGAGATCGTTGATATATTATGTAGATAATAATGTTTTTATCTTGAAGTTGCTACTTTTATTTGTTTATTATATAAGTCTTTAAAAATTGTATGATTAAAGGAATATTGTTTTTTAAAAAATTAACATATTAAACAACTACATTATAACTATTTATATTTATACTTCATTAAAATAATACTATACAATGTCACATTAATTAAATCCACAATAATCAAGAAAAACAATAGTAAACACCACTATGGCCATTGTGGCATAGCGTCTGCTAATAAATGCGACGGTTGTGGGTTCAATTTCCACTTCAAAAAAATCATTATTTTTATTACCTCGTTCTGGTAATAACACGAGGCGCGTCTCAATGTCTACAAAATTGGGCAGTGCAAAGAACGCAGTTTTTATATATAACACCAGGTTCCCTCCACCTACCCTGCTATACACGGGATACAGCGTGAAGCCGAGGTTGTAAACAAAACACAATATATCGTTACGAATCACAGGTTTTCATTTATTTCAATAACTAAAATGAAATGTAAAGAGTTCAAATTAAAAAACTTTACACTCCAAACAACGTCTAGGGCTATCCATCATCTATATAGCCGATACGATAACTTTATGAGAAATGAATGATTACAAAAAAACTTTTACATTCCCTATAAGTCTTGTATAAGTCCAACGCCCGCACTCATATAAACATGTATAACACTTATTTTACAACAAGTCTCTCACACACACATTTCTCAATGGAATTAATTACATAGAGATCTCTGTCACTTGTCAAACGTTTAAAGATTTATTTTTTTCCTTTGCTGGGCGTTCGGGCGTTACGTTTGTTGCACGTTAGTCTTATGTTAGCGGCTGGATTAGCCGTCCTCCTTTGGCGGTGTGAACCATCCTGTTGGTTTAAATACAATTGAATAAATTAGAATTAAATATAATGATAATTTGAATCCAGTCGTGGCGCAGTGGCACAAAGTGTGACTGTAAAACCGACTGTTTGTGAGTTCTGCCACTCAACACGCAATGTCTCCAGAATTCGGCAGAAAGTGGGGAATGGAAAGTCTTAACACTAGGTTCCCTCTGCCTACCCTGCTGTATGCGGGATACAGTGTGAAGGTGATTTATTTTATTTTTATTTATTAATTAATAATTGAGGCCAGTTGTGGAGAGGCACAAAGTGTGACTGTAAAGTCGACTGGTTGTGGGTTCAATCCACACTCGAGAAAGTGAAATATTTTTTACATTTATATTTTCATTTCTTCGCTCTGGTGTGGAGGCAAAGCACGGCGCTAAGTTCACCACTCAACGCAATACGCAATACCTCCAGAACTCGGCGGAAAGTGGGAAATTCTTGTTTCGTATTAAACTAGGATTTACATAGTTTATTTAAGTTTAATATTGTATTTTTTATTGATTATTGCGACATGTCGCGCAGTGGAACAGTGTCTTATTAAAAACACGATAGTTCAGGATTCGATCCTCACGCGAGTATGAATTATTTTTATTTTCCCCTTCTAGTAAGTGCCCAACGTCGCGCTTTACTCAAATTTATGTTATCAATTTTAATTCAGCTTTTACCTGAAATAGCAATGTTTCGAAATGTGCACGGTGCGAGAGGAACGGAGTGTACTAACACTACTCTGCCTAAAGCTACATAAAGGCTAAAGTGTGAAACTGAAGAAAAATAGAGAAATATAACCAAAACTCACCATTCTTCTCGTGTATTTGCACTAAACACTTGAAGCTTTGCTGGGCGCGGGCCAGGCTGTACTGCGACTGCGAGACCACCTTAGTGGCGCCGAACTGTATACGCGCTTTGCCCTTCACCAGCGTGGCGGCGATCTGCATGATGACCGCCTCCACCGTGTACGCTGATGACCAGCCCTGCTTCGTTAGGAGTTCCATACATATTGCACCACCTACTAGGACGTAGCCGCCTAGAATATAATAAGTTTTTATATGAATATTGTTATACTTGTAGAAACAATACAGTATGGTCGCCCTTAAGTTAAGTTTTATGAACTTTTACACATTATTCATTGCACTAGTTTTTTTTATTATAAGTTAGTAAAAATGCAGGCCGGCCGTGGCGCAGCGGCACGAGGTGTGACTGCAAAACCGACTGGTTCTGGGTTCGATTCCCACTCGAGGAGATGAAATATTTACTTAAATTTATATTTCCATTTCTTCGCTCTGGTGTCGAGGTTAAGCGCGGCGTTGAATTCTGCCACTCAACACGCAATGCCTCCAGAATTCGGCAGAAAGTGGGGAACGGAGTGTCTTAACACTAGGTTCCCTCTGCCTACCCTGTTGTGTGCGGGATACAGCGTGAAGCTAATTTAATTTAATTTTTTAGTAAAAATGCAAATATATCAAAACTATGCCAGAGTAGCGTCATAAACTATTTTTTTTATATTATACTAAATAAAAAATAAATGGTTTACTGCAAGGTCGACGAATTGTAACGTGCGAGGTTAGATGGTTCAGCTTTCTGAACCTTAAGTATTGTTTTAAGTACTCAGGAAAAAAATATCAATATTACAGGATGTTTGCGACTTTTTTGTATATAAAAATATTTATAAATCATATTTAATTTTCGAATGTTATCAAAACCATAGATAAGAAATATTTTTTGTTTTATAAATAAAGGAACGAAAGCCTTAATTTTCTTAGTAATATACAATCTGCTTACTTAACACAACTATAAAACATCACAGAACTTGCAATAATAGAATTAACAGTATCAACAGAAAAGAAAAATCAAATAATCAAATTAGATACAAACAAGGCTATTTACCTGATATAATAGGATATACAACACGTACAAATGGCGGCTCAAATGGATAAGTTTCTTTAAACATAATGTTCAGCAGAATTGAATCCTTGCCCTCCTTCTCTTTCAGCAAGAGCAGATCATTGTGTAGTGGACTGTCGGGGTCTACGGACCGCAGTGTTATGTTCCACTCGTAGAGTGAATCGTTTACTAATTCTGGAAAAAAATTGATATGATTAATTTTGTTTATAAATAAGTTTATCTAATTTGACTTTATCATGGCTGTATAAATTTTACTATTATAAGTTTTTTTTTTCTTCAAAGTGTTATTTCACAAGGTGAAAAAAAATATTTAAAATCTTAAAAATTCAAATGTCCCATACTTGTTACTTATTTTTATTTACACATAAAAATACAGAGTTAATGATAAAAAAAAATATTTTAAATCATAGAATACATGTTGGAATAGTTGAGATGAGGCCTTCGGAGTGCAGCGTGACTGAATCTGATTGAAAATGCTATGGTTGTGGGTTACATCTCTACTTAGGGTAATGATTACATTTAAATAATTTTCATATTCCCTGGTCTAGTCGATGAATCGCAGTGTTGAGTTCCGCGACAAAACTGCCAATTAACCGTTGACGTTGATCGACAGTTCACATTATGTCAATCTACTTTCAAGTAATAATTCAATATATGCAAGATTAGCCTAACTATAAAACATTATATGTAACATATACAAATTTTATTTCCGAGTCCCAAAACACGGCGGAAAACAAAGAACAGAGTGTCTAGACACAGAGTTCCACCTGAAAATACTGCTACATTATATCACTCACCTATGGAATACATGTTATTTTTAAACGAATGTGAGCGGTATATATCGCGCAGCTCCTTCATGAGGCGGTCGGTGGCCTGCAGCGAGCCCGACACGCTGCCCGACAGGTAGTCCTGTCGCTGGTTCTGTCTGAGCCGCTCCAGCGTCGCCAGGTGCTCTGTCTCCATGTCGTCCTGAAGCGAAATGAGATTTAAAATAATAAGATACGATGTCAAACTTTTATATAAAATATTGTTGTACAGTATGGTCAACGAGTCGTGGCCGCCCTGAAGTTAGGCTTTTTAACTTTTACGCATTTTAGAAAGATCTAATCTATGCAGCTATTTAAACCTAACTTCAGCGACAACACCTCCACCGACCGCACTGTATACGGCAAATTCGTCGTTTCAACTACAATTATATAATATGCATGTTTTATACATAAAACCTTCTGGAATTACTCTGTTTTTCAGTAAAAATCGGATGTAAATCAGTAAGACAAAATTAAAAGATCAAAGCTAACACTGTGTGGGAATATTATTTTATTACGTAAAGATTGCACACAGATTTAGAGTTAACTAAGTGACCAATTTTAAAACGTTTCGCATAGAGTGATTAAATTTAACTTAAAAAAAAATACAATTAAATAAAAAAATTGTGAGATATATAGGCGTTCCCAATACCATTGTGTTTAAATCAGATGTTGTTTCACAACTGGATAGCTTTTATAAAATCAATACATTATATACATATTTTCTTCAGTTGTAGTTGGTTTTTTTATATTTATTAGGGAATTAATTATCTCACTTATCTCGCTCTGGTAGCAAGACAAGCCACGGCGTTAATTTCCACTACCCACCATAGAATGTTTTGAAAATTGAGCAATGCATGAGAAACACAGAATCTTAACACCATTTTTCCCCTGATACAGCTTAAAACTACCAATAATATATCTAGACTACCTTGTTGCTACGTCCAGCATCGTCAACCATTTCCAGTGGCAAGTCGTCCTCTCCCTCAGATTCATCCTCCTCTGCCGCCATCTCCTCATCCTCCTCGGTGCCGGACTCCGCACCGTTTGACGTCACGCTTGGTACTCTGAAAGATTAAGGTTTATTTTTAAAAAAACATCTTAATATAATTGAATAGTATAATTTTATGGGTATATTTACATAAATTTAATCTTTACAATTTTTTTATAAATAATTCTTTAATTATTATTTATAAAAAATATATATTTCTGTAATATCTACTTTTGTCCTTCTTCTTTCTCGACTTGAATATATTGAAAATATTTGCAAAAAAGAAATATTTTTATAAAAGTACTTCTTGCACTAGTATTCTGCACATAGCAGGGTAAGCAGAGAGGGAACACAGTGTTAAGACACTCCGCTCTTATTAAAACATTTCCGTTCCCCACGTTCCGAGTAATTCTGGAGGCATTACGTGTTGAGTTGCTATACACAACGTCGCTCTTGAACGAGAAACGAAAATATTAAATATTTCATTGCCTCGATTGGGAATCGAACTCACAACCAGTCGCATTCACAGTCGTACGTTTGTGACCCTGCGCCACGGATGCGGTCACATTTTAGATTAAGCAAAAATAACAATTTTTATATACATATAAATGGATTGTTTACTTGGAAAAATCATATTTAGCTCCATAAAACAATTCATTATAATTATAAATGTATAATAAACTCCCAAAATCATAATTATTTTAATTGATAAAATAACTAACAGCATTTTACATACATATATATAAAAAAACGAAAAAATGAAGTAACTACGTTATTTCGTACTTAATATAACTAACTCGTATTAAAAATAATAAGAATCAAAAACAATTTAAAAAAATAGACTACTTTGTTTTAAATATTACAGCAGTTGGCCACAGATGTGTAATATTGATAAGTAAATAATGAAAATGTTAGAGACAAATATTTTTAAATTCTATCATTAAAAGGCGTGTGTTTTTAATTTAATTCTTGCAAATAACGTGATTCCAACAAAACATTTAAAGCTTTTTGCATAATAAAATTAATTATTATTTGTCATACTAGCGACCCGCACGAGGCTTCGTCCGGTGGAACTACATAATCATTAATTTACTAAATCAATCAGCTTCACGCTGTATCCCGCACACAGAAGGGTAGGCAGAGAGCACCTAGTATTAAGACACTCCGTTCCCCATTTTCTGGCGAATTCTGGAAGCATTGCGTGTTGAGTGGCAGAACTCAACGCCGCGCTTAACCTCGACACCAGAGCGAAGAAATATAAATTAATTTACTAATTTGCATTAATTTGGTTTTCTAATAATAACACCATTTTAAAAACAATATCCATGCTTATATTGAAAAGTAAAGTTTCAGTCAATTCAATAAAACAGTTATAGCAATTTTGTCAAATAACATAAATTAAAATTAAAAAATTAGCTTCACGCTGTATCCCGCACACAGCAGGGTAGGCAGAGGGAACCTAGTGTTAAGACACTCCGTTCCCCACTTTCAAATAACATTATTTATAATTATACAACTTGCCATTTAAATTATTGTCTTTAGTTCGCCACCAATAAAATGTTTTCTTATATATCCTCCATGTACAGATACCAATCGATATGATTTTATTATAAATATAGATATAAATTATTAACATTATTCCAAGATACTTTAAAAGTCAATTTCTAAAACAACGAATTATGTTTCCCAAATAACTTTGTCACGTTATTTAATGTATACCTACATTAGAATAAAATTATATAGAATACAGTATAAGACAACTAATCCTATTTAATCAAATATGACAAAAAAATATATTAAGAAACGAAAACTGTTCTAGGAAATACGTCGTCACCATTATCAGTGATACATTCATTTCTGCGTGCACGACACATTATAAATCTACATTAAACATACAGAACGATAAATTGTGAAAGAATATATAAGAAATCAATTGAAAAGATAGCGAAACATAGAAAAGAATTTCATCATCTTTTAATTATGAAATTTATTATTATTAAGACAATAAATTATTAAACAAAAAAAACTTTCTCAAGAATCAGGATCTAGAACGAAATAGAATCTAGAAAGAAATAGAATCCAGTAAAGAATCAGAATCTGTTTAAATTAAAACACTCCGGTCTCCATTTTTCGCCCAATTTTTCGAGTTATAGCGTGTTGACTGGCGGAACTCAACGCCGCGCTTTTGCCTATCAGAAAAGAGAAATTAAAAAAAACTAAACAAACCATCCCGAGTGGAGAATCGATCCAACAACCTACAGGCATTTTAGGCCACGACGACACAGCAACTTATGTAAAACTAAATTTATTACAATTAAAAGTGACATATTTAGAAGTAGGTATTTTAAAGTAAATTTGATCAATGCGTTCTACTAATTGTCGACGAACTGTTCACTATATGTAAATTTTTCTTTAATCAATAAAAGAATATGTATATGCTAGATTTTCCCAAATTTATACACCCATATAAACATGGTCTTTGGTGGTTATTATGGTATCTATACATATAAACATAATAAAAAACTGAAGGATACGAGGCATTTTTAATTATAGCAATCTGCATTTATTTGCATTCAAATTCTAATATGCTAATGCAGTGGGGCGTTTCGTTGGTACGATCTCTGGGGGTGCAATAAAAAGGAACGTCTATACATTAAACAATGACGTCATAGAGTGGAAGCTTTCTGAGTGTCTACTAATTAAATCGGTATCTATTTCAAAGTCCACACAAATGAGTAAATAACATTAAGAAAATAAATATTTACTGGATACTATCTATTTTCGAAGTTATTTAAAAATAATAATAAAGTAAATTGATAATTGATTTAAATTTGTGTAAATGTGATAAAATATTTGATGTTGTATGTTTATATATCACCCTTATAAGATCACTTTGTTGTCGGTCTATCAAGAGCCTTTATCTAAGGAACGCTTGGCGATATCGAGTTGAAATTCAAACCATATACTTAAAAATAATATGGCCGTCTATATTGCAATTTCAACACTATAAAGAGAATCAAAAATAATAGGGTACTTCCGGTTGACTTAGAATTATGAAATTTGGCACTTAGTACCTACGGGTAATTCAGGAAAAAATACGGTACGGAACCTTCGGTGAGTGAGCTTAACTCGCGCTTTTACTTAATATGTAATTTTTAACAATTAATTACCCCATATTCAAATGGCCCGCTCTCTATTAGACGATGGACCATATACGAATATTCATAGTTAAATGAAAAATAAACTGTTTCTTAATACATATATTGATTTGTATTTATAATAGGTCTGTGAGAATAATTGATAAAACTCACCTTAGCTGCGGTACAGGGTGGAGGGGTAGTGATAACGAGTCCAAATCTGGCGGTTCGGGAACACCATGTAGTTTGCACAGCTCCCTCAATAGTATACCCACCTGATACGGATGTGTAATGTTTTTTTATTAATCTACAATACGATAAAGTCTTTGAAGCTTTTCTATTGAAAAGAAAAAAAAAGAAAGAAAAAAAGTCATATATCTGTCACTTCTTTTTCTATATCTATTGTACAGAGTTGGATTGCAGTATACAAAAGAATGAATAAAATAAAAAATCAGCTTCACGCTGTATCCCGGCACACAGCAGAAGAAGACGACACTCCGTTCCCCACTTTCTGCCAAATTCTGGAGGCATTGCGTGTTTAGTGGCAGAACTCAACGCCGCGCTTAGCCTCGACACCAGAGCGAAGATATGGAAATATAAATTTAAGTAAATATTTTCATCTCCTCGAGTGGGGATCGAACCCACAACCAGTCGGTTTTACAGTCACACCTCTTGCCACTGCGCCACGACTGGCCTCAATAACTGAATAAAATGTAACAAATGGTATTTTCAGCATCACGCTGTATCCTGCATATAGCAAGGTAGGCAGAGTAAACCTAGTGTTAAGACATTCCGTTTCCCATTACAAGTAATATAGACTGTTTATTCTATTTTTTGAGGCCAGTCGTGGCGCAGAGGCACAAAGTGTGACTGTAAAATCGACTGGTTGTGGGTTCGATCCCCACACGAGGAAGTGAAATATTTATTTACATTTATATTTTCATTTCTTCGCTCTGGTGTCAAGGCAAAGCGCGGCGTTGAGTTCCGCAACTCAACACGCAATGCCTCCAGAACTTGACGGATAGTGGGGAACGGAGTCTTAACACTAGGTTCCCTCTGCCTACCCTGCTGTGGGCGGGATACAGCGTGAAGCTTTGTTTGAAATTCTATTTTTGCGTACGCTATTTGTGCGTTTTTGCGTGCATAAGAGTGAAATCTATTTGCTGAATTATTACATAAAACGTATGCAATTTATTGGTTTTGCCATACTTTTGTATGTAATAGGAAAAGTTTCGCAGTTTCGTAGCAATCGAGATATTTGAGTTCAAAAACGTCATAATATCGATCTCCACTTCAACGATTCAACCACAACGACTACGGTTCTCAATCTGAACTAGGGTATATTATTACCAGCTACGTATATTATTCAAGCATTTTTATATTTTACTTTAATTTAAAAAAGTTTTGGCATAATTTTGACAATGACTAGCAGATTTTTTTAATTCCAATATATTTATAATCGAAATAAAATAAAAAAGTTAATTAAGATCTTATTCCAATTCCTGCATATTATAAACATTATTATCGACTGTACTGTTGACGTAAATACATCCAATAATTATCCAATAACACATACAAAAAAAGTGCATATAGAATTTTTTTTTCATAAATTAAAAAAAAAACTGTTTCACGCCGTGAAACTGGATAGGCAGAGGAAACCTAGTGTTAACACATTCCGTTCCCATCGCGCTTTGCCTCGACACCAGAGCGAAGAAATGAAAATATAAATTTAAATAAATATTTCATTTCCTCGAGTGGGGATCGAACCCACAACCAGTCGCGTTTACAGTCACATTTGTCCTCTTTTTAAAAGTAAAATCAAACTATTATTAATATATAATAATTAACCTGATTTATAACGTGATTATCCCTCCCTTGTGTATTGGTGAGGATCTGCACCGCATTTGTTACAATGGGATCCTCGCTGTCAGCGAACCACACCGGAGGAGTGTTGGGGTACGTCTCCTGTAAAAAATAGATGCCGAGTAAAAATATTTGTCTATAGTACGTTTAACTATTTTTTAGCTCCACGCTATAATCCGAACATAGTAGGGTAGGTAGAGGGAACCTGGGAATCTAATTTATCAATTAAAAATCAAATATATAATATAAAATTTGCAATTAAAATTGTTTCAACCGAAGAACAAAATAGGAAACATAAAAAAACATAACACAAAATAGTAAAAGAGTCGGAAATAATTTACATACTATAAGCACGATATTTTATAAATAATGACCTTTACTGTCAATTCCTCACTTGTCAAGCACAGCACACAAAGTAATGCGAGTTTTTTTTTTTTTGGATATTAGAAAGGAAGTGATTGTTAAAAAGATATATTTTCATATATGTTAATTTATGGGTGGTTTGATTAGATTCTTTTTAGCTTCAAACTTTATCTCGCACATAGTAAAGTAGGCCAGAGGGAACCTGGGAACTTAGTGTTAAGAAGCTTCGTTTCTATTATGACCTACTTCCGTTCCCCACTTTCCGCTGAATTGTGGAGGTATTTCGTGCTGTCTGGCGGAACTCAACGCCGCGCCTTTTCTCATTTCAAAAAGTTGAATATTTTATATCCTCGAGTGGACATCGAACCCACAATCCGTTACGTTAATAGTCGCCCGTTTGTCCCTGTCTGCGCCACGACTGGCCGTCGCGTTTGGTTAAGTTTAATTTGACTTATTTAATTTTTTTTTTTCATAATCTATTTAATACCCTAGCAGACTGTGATTTAGTTATAATTATTCCATTTGCTAGCACCAAAATAAAAAAAGAAAACAATATTATTTACAACGTCCAGCTTTTGGCAGTTATCATAAATTAAATAATTTTATAACAGCAAAGCCGAATATGGAAGCATACATAATGGAAAGTTCCAATTATACCTTTTAAACCGTAAAAACGAGTCATTTTTTAAACTTCAACTTCTGTATCAAACAAGGCAGGCACAAGGAAACTAATGTTAAGACACTCCGTTCCCCATTTTTCGAGGAATTTTGGGGGCGTGTTGAGTGGCGGAACTTAACGCCACGTTTTGCCTCGGCACCAGAGCGAAAAAAGGAAAACAAAAAAAATCATTTTTTCACGTAGGAACGGATCTCACAACCTGTCACGTTTACAGTTACCTCTTGTGTGATGACTATTTAAAAAAAAACATTCTTCGGAAATCGTTAGCCATGTAAGGTCCACAATGTAATGCAAAATCAATCACAAACCTTCACAAAGAAAATAAATTAAGCATACTAATACTACCTAGCATCTACTATTTATTAAGACACAAAAAAACCATATGCTGCGCCCGCGCATGTCCATATTTCGATTATCGTCAACCATTGTTTAAAAACACTAGTAAACATTTAGAATTTGGTACAAATAAGTAGTTGAATAGTAAGAATAAGTTAAGCTTAAGATAAATTATGCTCCTACATAAGACAGACATGGATTTGAACCCATGACTATCATTTGAAGTATTGTGTCAATTAGTCAGAAAGTCTTGAGTCTCGCGTCGTGCCAGTGTATGACACAGTGGCATGATAAATAATAATATAAAATAGAATGTGGATTGTATAAGACTTCTATACTTTTAATCGGCTTCTTCTGGTTAATAAATAAATAATAATACATATATGAAAATTTTATGTAAGCACAACTGTTCAAACGTAGGGACCATTGCTTACGTATTTATATAATAAATAATGACGAAAAAAAATTATATTTACAATACCAAATAACAATTAAAACACAAGGTGAGTGTCCAATTTGCTAAATATCACAATTTTCTATTTTTCATTATGGTTATTGAGGCCAGTCGTGTCGCAGCGGCACGAAGTGTGATTTTAAAAACCGACTGGTTGTGGGTTCGATACCCACTCGAGGAGATGAAATATTTACTTAAATTTATATTTCCATTTCTTCGCTCTGGTGTCGAGGTTAAGCGCGGCGTTGAGTTCTGCCACTCAACACGCAGTGCCTCCAGAATTCGGCAGAAAGTGGGGAACGGAGTGTCTTAACTCTAGGTTCCCTCTGCCTACCCTGCTGTGTGCGGGATACAGCGTGAAGCTAATAATAAGTTATTTCCAGCTTCACGGAACCCAGTGTCGACACTCATTCCAAGTTGAGTGGTGGAACTCAACATTGCACTTTGCCTTACTACAAATAAATATGATAAAAAGCCATTATTAAATGTAACAAGCAAACTATATATTAATATGTAAGTTAAATTAAACTACAGTAATTACTAATATGTCAATAATGATGAAACGTCTAGACTCTAGTGTATTAATATCCATAAGTAAACAACAGAAATAAAATTTATTTCACGTGCACAAAGACAAAAAGTTGAATATAATATGTCACCCTTTCATTAACACAGCGCTAAGAGACCCGACACAAGGTAAGAAAATTATAAATAAATAAAATATTCCAAGTGTCGTAGAGAGCAAAAGAGTTTAAAAGCTCAGGTCTTGTAGTGTCCAATTATATTCTTTTTAGTGTCAGTGCAGCGTACAAAGAGTGGCCTGGATGTGGGGAAAGATGTCAGGAGCAGATTCACTTGACCCACTTGCCGGTACAATGTGTACTATGGAATAGATATGTTGACATGTCTACTACTACAATAGCTAGGAATTTATTTGTATATGTATTAACAAGATATGTTAAACATAAATAATGTAATCATAGAACCAGACAAACAGGTGTAATAAAGAGGATCAAGAGCATATTAAACATTATTTATATAGAAAATTTATTGCTTAGATAGTTTGTTAATCATTATAATTTTTCTCATGTCATATTGTCAAGAGTTGTCAAGCATACTTCACCCAAATAGACATGATAGAACATTCCCTATAAAAAATATATGAAAGTAAATAATTTAAAAAGTAAATAAATATATTATGTTATTATAATTAATATTTCCCGCTTGAAACCTTTGTGCTTCAGTGTGATAGCACCTGACTACAAACACAATTGTTGTGGGTTTGATTTCTACTTGAAGACCATGACTGTATTTAAATTATTTATTTCCCTGCAATAGTAGAAAAAGTGTGGTGTTGAGATCTGTGACTCAACATATCTCAAAAAATATGCAGAAAGTGGAATGCAGTGTCTCAACACTATGTAAGGAACATAGTGTTGAGACACTACACTGTTACTCATTCAACTATAAATATGAATTAAAAAACATTGTAGTGTTCTAATTTTCTTATGAATGCTTCATATTTAATATATCATAGCAGACTACTAGAAAAAACTTAGTCTAAATCAACACAATAATACTTATACACTAAGAATGGCAACCTCATTTTTTTTAATGATTAACATAAAAATCAAGAAATACTACTAACAAAAGTTGTATGTGAATTGTACATAATGATTTAGCTTTAAATTATAGATAAAATATGAATTTATTGCCACCACCTTTTCATACATTATATTATTATTAATAATAGAATAGTTTTTATTGTAAGCATGTAATGCATTTAATTTGTTTATTTCTATTTTTTTAATAATAAAAAAACACCTTCACTCCTTCTACCCTGCATAGTAAGGTAACCAAAAAAATTAAATATAATATAATTTACAATTAGCACAATTTTCAATCTATAAAGTGATTATACTATACTATAGTAAATCTAAAAAAACATTTGACATCTTTTTTATTAACAATATAAATATTGTATAAAATATCTCCTTTTGAAATTAATACAGCTTCATGATTTTTCCAGCATATCAAAGTAAAGTAAATTCACAATGAACTTTTTCTAACAGAGTTAAGAAACGAAAACAATTTAAATATAATCAGTTCCCTGAGTAGGGATAGATACACAACCATCACATTTAGCCATATCCTGTACCAGGGTACCATGGCAGCCTCAAAATATCTCTTAATGGGTCATTATTTTATATAAATAATATTTAGTTTAATATTTTCTCTGCCACACAAATGATAGGAAACCACAAGAAAGGTATATTTGGACAATATAATATTTTATTTAAAAATCATTTTTTTACTTATTATACAATAATATTGAAGTAGAAACAAGTTTTATTTATGGAATTACAAAAACTTTCAAAAGTAACACAATTTTTTATTCTATGGTATTTTAACAATATACATTGTCAACACAATGTTCTTGGAGAAATTTTATATTGTTATCAAAAAAAAATTGGGAAAAAAAAGTTTAACTTATTATGCTTAAACTTAAAATCTTTACATCAGGTACCACAAAAAGCAGGTAGCCAGCATGACTAACAGCCTTTGTCCTAAAATCGCGCATCTATACCGTTATTTGAGCAAAACAGACATTACCCTCAATAAATGTAGCTGTAAAGAGTTTCGCACACTGAATAGACCACTGAAACTTAAATAATCGATACGATGATTCGTCATGGACCCGTAAAATCATTTAGAAAGAAACGTCATACTATGATGAAAAACCTGCGCACATAGCGAAAACGTTTACAATTAATTTACGTAAATAAACAATCGAAGTGGTTTTCACACTTTCGTGTGACAAAACACGCGATATGAACAATTTCACAAGGAAAATAATCACTTCCGTAAACCTTTTGTTGACAGCCCTGCCCTCATAAACACGACCCTTTGTCCGAACTAACGATAATCAATACGAACCATCATTAATTTGAAGACGGAATTTTTATATATCTTA
>JAATLQ010034073.1:0-20813 GCA_013421005.1 Heliconius erato x Heliconius himera | reverse complement strand
TAGGTAGTCTGTTGTTTATAATTTCTTTCGTTTAAGTTTTCTGTTGTTTGTGTCATTTGTTCAGGTGTGTATTTTTTTAAACAATTGGAACATTCTTATTGGAGCTACGAAAATGCGGGTTGCATTAAGGTTTCAATAATTTTCACATTAGTAATCTTAAGTGCTTTGCAAACATAGGTACATTATATGAATAATTCAGTAGTTAAAGCGGGCGAAGCCGCGAGCGGGTCGCTAGTATTTAATATTTCCATTTCTTTGCTCTGGCACTATAAAGAGACGAAGATATACTTGACAAAAACAAACGTAACCTTAAACAAAATTAACTTGACTTCAGATTTTGTAAATTTTTTATAATCTCTAGGCATATTTTTTAAGACCAAGCCTTGTGAAAAGAGAATAAAGACTTTCTCACATATCAAAGTAGGCCAGGGGGACATGGTACCTTGTGTTCCCCAATTTCCGCTGAATTCTTAAGGCATTGGGTGACAACTGTTAAGTGGCAAATATTACCGCCATGCTTTACCTTGTGAATATTTCATTCCCTCGAGTAGGAATCGAACCGCTACGACGGCCTCAAGGTGGCAAAAAAAATATATATATTAAAATTATTTTTTTATTATTTTTTTTAAAAAAATCTAATATAGCTAGTTTATAGTGAATTCGATGGTCATAAGTAACATTTATTTGTTCACAGAATATTGTATGTCACGTAAATATTCGGCTATGTGACATAAATCAAGGTATACGCAGTTTATTCAATATCAGTTACGATAACGTGAAACGTTAGTTTTTTTGTTTTATGTTCTACTAGCAGCCCACTCGCGGCTTCGCCCGCATACCTAGCCCATTAGCACTCCTGAGGAAAATGTAGCTTTCATACAAAATAAAAAAGTAAATCGGACCATTGGATCCAGAGATCTTAGCGCTAAAGCAAGCAAGCTTCACGCTTTATCCCGCATACAGTAGGGAAGGCAGAGTAAAAATCACAGTGGGGAACGGAGTGTCTTAACACTAGTTAAGGCCCTCTGTTCTCCACCGTGCTTTTGCCTTGGTGCCAGCACAAAGACATATAAATTTGAATAAATAATAATTTATTCCTCCGAATAGGGATCAAACCCACAACCGTTGCGTTACAGTCATCCTTGTACCCCTGGGCCACAACGGCCCCAAAAATATCTTAAATGTCATAAATAATCTATATATATAACAGGATTTGTGCTGACTGTCTGAGGTAAGACGAACGCAGAGCCGTAACCACTGATGGTAGAAACGTGAAATTTGGGCAGTTGTTTATTTTCATATTCTGGACATCCACTAAGAAAGGACTTTGAAAAATTTTAACCCTAAAGGGATGAAATTGGGGTTGAAAGTTTGTATGGAAAAAAATGTAACTCGGCACCGATTTTTTATAAAATTTGAAATTCGGACTTTTAAAAACATTTCATTGAACACGTGTTTCATGGTTTTTTAGAATTCACCCCCTAAGGGTGCAAATAAGGGGTTGAAAGTTTGTATGGAAAAATCTTTAAATCGCCACCGATTTTTATAAAAATTTAAATTCAGACTGTTAAAAATATTTTATTGAACACGTGTTTCGTCGTTTTTTTAGAATTCACTCCTAATAAGCGGGCGAAGCCGCGTGCGCCCACTAGTAAATATATAAACAAATATTTAAAGCATAAAAAAAATGTATAAATAGCATCATCATTTGCCGACACTGTTTGGAGAAAAAAAACACTTTGAAAAGAACTTACTGAATGTGAATAGGTAACACTGAAGTGGCAACTGACATAATGTAAATATTTCATTGCCCCGAGTGGGAATCGAACCCACAACCGTCACTCTTACGTACTCATACGCAGAGCTGCTGCGTCACGACTGCCACAATAAGAATTTCAACGGGATTTTATAAAAATTAACTCCAATTAATAATTTTAAATGGATATTGTTACCGCTGACGTCAAATAATTCAAATAATAATGTTTTGTTTTTAAATTAAAAATCCTACATGTTTGAAGTACGTTATTACAGATTTAAAAAATTATCCTTTGACTCCTTGTTGAAGTGTAATAATTAACTTTAAGTTGTAAAAAATAAAGTCGTTTTTAGCTTACAAATATATTTTTAATTGTATTCCGCTAGAGACCAGATAACATGTTTTTTTCGTAACCCTTATATGGTCATAATTACGCTTAGGACTCTTATATTATATTAAATTAAATATATTTTTTAGCTCCACACTGTATTCCTCACATAGCAGACAGAGTGAACCTGTAGACAGTACTGTTCCACATTTTACACCAAATTCTGGAAGCGTGGTTAGTGGCGAAAGTAAATGTGACTCAGTGGTGGTTGTCAGAGCGAGGAAATGTATATATCCTCCTAAAGATCCTACAACATATCGTGTTTAAAGTTGTGTGTCCCTTTACCGCGACTGGTGTCAGCTTTTAGCTACTCTTTTCTTTACTTTTCTCTGACATTTTTACTCTTTTCTTTACTTTTCTCTGACATTTTTACTCTTTTCTTTACATTTCTCTGACATTTTTACTCTTTTCTTCACTTTTCTCTGACATTCTTTACTTTCATCTGAATGACAAATTAATATAATTGTACCTTTTTAAATACAACTAAAATATATCAACATATGCAGATACATTATTTGCAAACTTTGCATGTATTTCCTGAAATATTTGGAAAAGTGCCAATTCATAATTTTTTTTATTTTTTTTTACCAGCTCCACGCTGTATCCCGCGCACAGCAGGGTAGGCAGAGGGAACCTAGTGTTAAGACCCTCCGTTCCCCACTTTCTGCCGAATTCTGGAGGCATTGCGTGTTGAGTGGCAGAACTCAACGCCGCGCTTTGCCTCGACACTAGAGTGAAGAAATGGAAATATAAATTTAAGTAAATATTTCATCTCCTCGAGTGGGGATCGAACTCACAACCAGTCGGTTTACAGTCACACATAATGCCGCGCCTGGCGTCTAAAACTGAGTGTAGTGTAAGGGAGGACTATGAATGTTTCCGGAAATTCCTACGGAAATCAGAAAAAGCGATATTCTGACTTTTCTGACTCTCTCTCTCAGTAAAAACTCGTTAAGAGATATACATACTTATAATTTTACCCATAAATACGTAATGAAACAAACCCATAATCGCAAATATAATTAATTATATTAATATTATTATTATTGTATTGCATTTTTGTAGAGTGGTATACATTTGATAATAGTCGGTTCAATCTCCATTCGAGGTTGATCGTATAGTACTTTATACTTTATTCTATATGTAACGGCACATTTTTTGCTCAATTTTTGAAATATTTTGTTCACGTGTGCTTTGTCTTCTTACCAGAGCGAGGAAATTAAAAAAAACCTTATTTTTCCTACTGGGAATCGAACTCACAACATTCTCTCCAAAAATCGGCGGAAAGTGGGCAACGGTGTGTCTTAACACTAGGTTCACTATGTTTACCCTGCTGTTTGCGGGATACAGCGTGAAAATGGTTTTCATTTAATTTAATTATAATAAATCTGTTTTGCTACAGTAGGTGGCACGATCACGGCTATCCATATACCCACATACATACATACATACAGGTCAAAATCATAACCTTCCTTTTTGCTTCACCGTAGTCGGGTAAATAAAATTGTACATACACTAAATTAACATATTACACTTATACTATTAATAAAAGCTAACTTACATACTATTATTAAAAGCTAACTTAATCTAATTTTATATAAGGTTCCAGTTTCATAGCTCTCATGATGTCGCCGGTGACGGAACACCTTCCCGCCTGCATTATGACCCGCGGGTCCTCTTTGCCGGAGACAAGTTGCTTGAAGTAGTGTTCGTTTAGTGTGAACGTTGTATCTGGGTCGTTTTCTGGTTCCCCCTCGTATACTGTCACTTGGTTTAGGTCTAGGGCTGGAAAAAGAAATATAATATAATAATAGTTACTGTCAATAGTATTTTTTAAATATTTTTGTGTTTCATATAGTTATTTAGTATTATATTATATGCATATTTTTTTGAGCTACCTGCTGTTTTCTGTACATAGTAGGATAGGCAGGGGGAACGCGGGAACCTAGCGTTAAGACTTTTCTAACTTTCCGTCGAATTTTGGAAGCATTGCGTGTTGTGTGACGGAATTCGCCGCCGCGCTTTACCTCGTTACCATAGCGAGGAAGTGAAAATAATAAATATTTCGTTACCTCCAGTGGGAATCGAACCCACAACCTGTCGTTTTTACAGTCACACGCTTGTGGCCCTGCGCCACGACTGGCTTCAATCTTGATTATAAAAGGCCTATACACCATTTTCAGTACATTCATAGTATAAACTACAGAGCTTAACACCGAACTTGAACTAACCAAGTCAGGACAATGAAAAAAAAAAATTGAAATTAAAAAAAAAACTACAATCAAAATATTCCAACCAAATAAATCCAATCAATCGATACACGCCTGTAGCGTGTTTTAGTGGCATGTTCGTTGATATACACGTACTAGTAGCTACCAGTTATAGGTGGTACTTAAACTGAATTTACATCTTAAAATAAATAAGGTTCACGCTGTATCCCGCATGCAGCAGGGTAGGCAGAGGGAACCTAGTGTCTTACACTTTGTTTCCCAATTTCCACTGAATTTTTCGAGGCATTACGCGTTGAATGGCAGAAATCAACGCCGCGCTTTGCCTTGACACCAGAGTGAAGAAATGAAAATATAAATAATTTAAATAAATATTTTATTTCCTCGAGTGGGGATCGAGCCCACAACCGTCGCGTTACGGTCCTTGTGTCCCTAAGCCACAATACCCTTACCCTTTCGGAAAAAACTGTAGATTCTTAGAATCTAAATATAATTGAAACTTGTGAAAACGAAAGGTTCCCTTATATAACACCAGATTTAGTTTTTTATTCTGTCTGTATTTTAATTATCTTGTGAATAGAAAGAAGTTGTAATATTTACGTATTCAGTGATTATGCTCTGTTTAAGTGAAAATATTATTTAGATGTTAAGCTGTTAAGACACTGCGTTCTTATTAACACGATTTGGTTCCATTTTCCGTCAAATTCTCGAGGCATTGCTTGTTGTATCACGGTAGTCAAATCCACGCTTCGCCTCCGTTACCACAGCAAAGAAATGTAAATATTAACCAATTTACTCCCCCGTGTGGGATCGAACCTGTAACCGTCACGCTTACAGTCATACTCTTCTGTCCCTGATTATTTTGACTTCGATGGAATATTTTGGCCCCTTTGGCCTTAATATAAAGTGCGGCATTGGTTTCCGCTCGAGCCATCAATGTCTCGAACGTCTTAACTATACGAACGGAGTTAAACACTGAAGCTAAAACAAACTTACTCCAAGAATAAACAGAAGTCCCCTTAATAACGTTGAAAAGGAACACTCCACCAACTTCTTTAGCCTTCTTTGGATCGACAGTCTTCAGTCTCTCCTTGATCCTCGCCACTAAATCGCTTTTATTTTGGGACGAGTGCTCGCTTTGTGAAGCTCCCTGAAATTTGAACAGATTTTTATTAAGTAAAATCACAAATAAAATGTCACATTGCTGCAGTGGGAAGTGACTGATATTTGTTGATATTGGGTTTTAATCCAATGCTTCAGATTGTTTATAAATTTTGGAAAAATATCTGTTCTAGTTGAATAAAGGCGTTTATTTCCGCTACCCAAACGGCTTCTACTTTGGTTTCCTTTCTTCTTCTTTTTTTTTTATAAAGATTTTCTATGTGGATTGTGAAAAAAGGTATTTTGAGGATGATTTCGCACAAAAACGTTAATGAATTTTAAAAAAAAACTATCTGTTGATTTTTTTTATAAAACGGTAAAAGGGTAAGAATCGAAAATTAAAGATCCGAAATAAATAAAAATAAATAAAAAAATATAATCCGATTATAGAATCTTCTCCTTTTGAAGCCGGTTAAAAAGTTCTTACTTTTTCTAAGAAAATATATATGGAGTTTAGTTAATAAGTTGATTGACTACGCGTCCTGTAAACACTAGCATACAAGCACACACAGTTTCACAAACCAAATATTGATTCAAGCAAAATATTATGTAACGTAAACACTCTTGAATACATAAAAAATTAAAGATTAAATCAGCTTCACGCTGTATCCCGCACATAGCAGGGTAGGCAGAGTGAACCTAGTGTTAAGACACTCCGTTCCCCATTTTCTTTTGAATTCTAGAGGCATTGCGTGTTGTGTGCCACTCAACGCCGCGCTTTGCCTCGACACCAGAGTGAAGAAATGGAAATAAAAATTTAAGTAAATAATTCATCTCCTCGAGTGGGGATCGAACACACAGCCAGTCGGTTTTACAGTCACACTTTGTGCCGCTGCGCCACGACTGGCCTTTGAATACCTACATACATTTAAATTATTTTGTAATTAAAAAATAGAATTTAGAATAACATAAATATTTTTATATATTTATATAAATATTTATGTTATTCTAAAAGAATATTGCTACAAAATTTCGTGAGAAATGATGATCGTGAAAAAGTGATGAAAAGAGAAACCGATGTGTATCCGATTGTCGCGGGTTCTCATTTAGTGAATTTTACATTGAAAAATTCTATTCCTTTGGTCCGATTATTAAAGAACACAGCGTTAAATTCCGCAATTACACATTAATTCTAATCTTAACGTGCAATTAAAAAAAATACATAAAGAAAAATGATCTCCCATTAGAAAAAGTCCAATGATGATTGCATGAGTACATTCAATTACAACCTGACAAAGTCACGATCTGACCAAGTTTGCTGTTTCATACAAATCATATATTAATAAAAATGGTACATTAGAAATAATAATTAAAAACTTGTACAGGTTCGACTTGTGCAGGTTCAAATCCCGATATGTCCAATTTTTATAATTTGTTTCCTAAAATAGTATTTTTCATTCCTAAATAATAACAACACAAAAAAATTCAAGAAAAACTTAAACTTATTCCTTCCGAATGTACTTTCACTAGAAAACTGTCATTTATTCATATGATTGTTTTAATTAACATTTATACTGTCTGAAGTCTAGACATTTGAAGATCTAAATAAAATGAAATGAAATATTTAATGAATATTTACATATAAAAAAATATCTTGACACTATATTTTGAAATTAACCACTAATCGATTCGAACCTAAAACCCCTAGTTTTAGGTTCGAAACACACTCGAAAAATGTGCAATATTTAAAGATAAAATATCTTAATTACATACTTATACATTTTAAAGGCCAGTCATGTGTAATATTGTAGGGTTTACAGTTCCAAACTGTAAACACTACAATATTACACCATCTGATTCTCACTCGGGGATAAGAAAAATTTAACAAAGCGTGATTCGTTCTTAATTGAGAACGGAAACAGAGTGTGCTATCAGGTTTCCAGGTTCCCTCTACTTACCCTGTTATGTGCGGGATGCAGCGAAAAAAATATTAAAAACACGTTCGCTTTTGCGATATTAACCAACACAGCGCACCATTACACCTTGAGTTCCGGCACAAAACATGTATATTACATGTCAAAAATGGGCGAAAGGAACGTTTTAGAGCTAGGTTATTTTAGCTAATCTCGATAAAGAAAACCGGAGAGGACGTGTCAATAGCTGCATCCCGCACAAAAAGCAGGGTAGGCAGAGGGAACCAAGGAACCTAGTGTTATGACACTCCCTTCATATTAAGATACTTCCGTTCCCCACTTTCTGCCAAATTCTCGAGGCATTGCGTGTTGAGCGATGGAACTGGACGCTTATAATATTTTGTTTATTATCTCACTGTTTCCAAACATTTCAAATAACAAATTTCACCAACAATTACCTACTACACTAAATAAAGCACTAAATAAATAAAATAATTAACTCACCTTATTAATAATAGATAAATAGAAACGAAAATTAATAATTAATATAATAATAATAATAAGTGAGGCCGGTCGTGGCGCAGCGGCACGAGGTGTGACTGCGAAACCGACTGGTTGTGGGTTCGATCCCAACTCGAGAAGATGAAATATTTACTTAAATTTATATTTCCATTTTCTTCGCTCTGGCGTCGAGGTCAAGCGCGGCGTTGAGCTCTGCCACTCAACACGCAATGCTTCCAGAATTCGGCAGAAAGTGGGGAACGGGAGTGTCTTAACACTAGGTTCCCTCTGCCTACCCTGCTGTGTGCGGGATACAGCGTGAAGCTGATACATATTTCGATTTCCTGGCTCTGGTGTCGAGGTTAAGCGCGGCGTTGAGTTCTGCCACTCAGCACGCAATGCCTCCAGAATTCGGCAGAAAGTGGGGAACGGAGTGTCTTAACACTAGATTCCCTCTGCCTACCCTGCTGTGTGCGGGATACAGCGTGAAGTTAATTTAATATTTTTTAATAATAAGTAAAATGCACTCACCATCGTGTGTCAGGTATCGTTCTGACGGGTTGTAGAGAACGAGAAGCTTACTTTCACTAGGTAGTTACAAAACTCGCGTGGTAGGGTGACCATGTTTGTTTGAAACTTTAAAATATTTATTACGTCACTAAGGTTCGTGTTTACAAAACCGCTCTCGAGTTTGAGATTGATCTTGAGATGCTGTTTTCAGTTTTAAACGTTTTCAGTCATAAATTATATATCTATGAATGAAAATTATCTCAAGCTCGATCTCAGATTTATGAGCAAACAATTTGTTTGTTCTTTCGATTGGGTTAGATAAGGCGGCTTTAAGTTCCGCTTCTTAGCACGTAAGTCTCATTAGAGACTTACGTGCTAAGAAGCAGATTATTAATAAGCTAACTCAGTAACATAATTTGTTACTGAATTCTCTCTCTTATCTATTCTCTGCGTATCCTGCTTAATATATTACAGTAAAAAAATGTGACGAGGCCAGTCGTGGCGCAGAGGCACAAGTGTGTGACTGTAAACGCGAAAGTAATATTGAAATGAAATATTTCATATTTTCATTTCTTCTCTGGTGTCGAGGCAAAGTACAGCGTTTAGTTCTGTCACTCAACATGCAACGCCTCCAGAATTCTGCGGAAAATGAGAAAAGAAGTGTCTTATCACTAGGATCTGCCTTTCGCTGTATGCGGAATACAGCGTGTAACAAGAAAAAAAATATTCTGAAAATATTCTCATCTACTATTATTATACATAAAAAAATATTCTGAATTTATTCTGTTCTATTATCACATATAAAAATATTCTGAAATTATTCTCTTCTGTTATCACATAAAAAAAAATGAAATTATTTTGTCTGGTATTTTAATAAATACATAGTCTCCGTATCTCGGACACCGCCATCTCATTCAATAAGTATATATAACGTAAAATTTCACTTTTAACGGACAAGTCATAATTATATATTGAGGCTATCATTACTATCTAATGTTATTTTAGTTTGTGCGTATATTTTATTTACATACATAAATATATTTTAATAAAATAAAATTATATACAAGTACAAGCGTGCGACTGTATATGCTGCGGTCGTGGGTTCGATTCCCACTGTTGGGAATGTAATATTCTGATTTCCTCGCTCTGGCCACTCAGCACGCAATGCCTTGAGGATTCAGCGAAAAATGGGAACAGAAGTGTGTTAATGGAGAGTGCCACTGCACTCTCCATTAACACACTTCTGTTCCCTTTGAGACACTTCTCAACACTAGGTTCCCAGGTTCCCTCTGAATACTCCTCTATATGCGGGATACAGCGTGAAAAAATGTATCTAAAAACACTGAAATTTCATACGAAGGCATGTTTACATTTAAAGTACCAGTGTTGCCTCAATCTGGTTACATAAGCTCAATATCAGGTTCCGTAAAACAGTACAAAGTTCATTTAGTGAGATGAACCGTCGTGCCACAGTGATTTAGCGTGTGACTGTTAACGCAACGTTCGTAGGTTTGATTCAGAATGGGGGAAATCAATTATTTTCATTTGCTTCGCTCTCGTAATAAGACAAAGTGCGGCGTTGTGTTCCACATCTCAATAAGCAATGTTTCGAAAATTGGGCAGAAAGTTTGGAAGGGAGTATTATGTTCTCTCTGCCTATAGTTGTAATATGTAAATAAATAAAAAAATAACAAAATATTCTTTCTTCTCTTTATATTAATAAACAGAAACTATATCATTAATTATTTGTCTAAATTTTCTTTTTCAGTTTCACGCTGTATCCCGCACACTGCAGGGCTGACTGCATATATACAGTCGTGGCGCAGAGGCACGAAGTGTGACTGTAAAACCGACTGGTTGTGGGTTCGATCCCCACTCGAGGAGATGAAATATTTACTTAAATTTATATTTCGATTGGTGTCGTGGCTAAGCGCCGCGTTGAGCTCTGCCACTCAACGCAATGTCTTCAGAATTCGGTAGAAAGTGGAGAACGGAGTGTCTTAACACTAGGTTCGCTCTGCCTACCCGGCTGTGTGCGGGATACAGCGTGAAGATGATTTATATATACGTAAGTTACTAGCTGAGTTACTGACAGCTCAACGCACAGCCGGAACAACTGGGCCAACAAAAAGCTGAAATTTGGCACGTAGGTTCCTTGGGGAGTCTAAGAGAAGGATTTATGGGAATTCCTAAGGGAGTGGAAAAAATGAGAGTCGATCCTATTTTAACAAAAGTGACTATAATTTTTATTTGTAGTTAATTTGTCCCTAATATAAAGTATTTGGAGTTTTAATTCAAATGTAACGTCTATTGTATAACAGCTTTTATGCATTGGTGGTGGTGCCCACTCTTTATATTGTAAAAGAACGTACAAAATGACATATCGATTATTTTCATATATTTTTTTCTGCCTGTAAAAAAGTGTAAAAATAAAAGAGTGCTAAAGGCCACGATTTCTAAAAATAGTTTCAATATTTTCGATTTTAATATGACCTACATTATATATTATACTAGCTTTTATTAAAATAGTATTATATTGGCAATTTTGTTTTAGTTTCATGCTGTATCCCGTATAAAGCAGAGTAGGCAAAGGGATTCTAGTGCTCAAATACTCCGTACCCCACGTTCCGCTCAATTTTCGAGACATTGCGTGTTGTGTGGATTAAAATCTATATTTATAAAACTTTTCTGTTGCTGACGATTGACAGACACCTAACAGCCGAAACGACGCGAGGTAGAATATTCAAATTTGGCACGTAGATTCCTTGGGGAGTGTACCCTGTCATTGAGTGTTCCCCACACTCAATGACAGGGTGTCCAGAAAGAACCAGGGGACCTAGTGTTAAGACAGTCCATTTCCCATAAATCACTTCAAATTCGAATTCTTCAGGAATTGCGTACTGAATGGCGGAACTCAACGCTGCGCTTTACCTCGAAACTAGAGCGAAGAAAATTTAATATTTAATTCCCCCGATTAGGAATCGGACCCACAACTTGTCGTTTACAGTCGCACACTTGTGCTCCTGCGCCACTAATAGGCCCAAATCTTATTACAGGCGAACCTATTATAAATATTTATAAAAACGTATAAAATCTTCATAAAAAAACAAACGTACGACCTATTCGCAATAATACAATTATCACCATTCACTATGCCATAGAGTGGTCATCGTGATTCAATTAAATTCCTTTACAAAACTAAATTGGTTGCGGTCGATATTCGGTTGCGTTTATTAACATTTTATTATAAAAAATATCTGTTATAATAATAAATTAAAATTTATTTCGTTTAAATGGAAATACGGATATTATATAAAATATCTTAATTTATATATAATATAAATATTATAAACACAATTATATAATACTCCTTTTGTGCAGCAGTGGTTATGAGTTCAAATTCCCTCATTTAGAGGTACAGGGCTTTTTATAACTTTAAAATGTATCCCGTACATAGCAGGGAAGGCAGGTAAAACCTGGGAACCTAATGTGAAGACACAGAATTGAAATTCGTACATTATCCACTTTCCGGCGAATTCTGGAATTCATTGTGTGTTGAGTTACCGGAGCGAAAAAATCAAAATACTAAATATTTCATTCCCCGAGCGGGAATAGAACCCATAGCCGTCGCGTATACAGTTCGGTTAAAAGAAACTAAAAAAAGCTAAAAAATGACAAATGTAAGGTTATATTTGTTTTTTATCTTTACGCGAATTTCTTATTTAGCAGGAAGAGTGAGCAGACAAACAAGACGTTCTTTACTGAAGAGACCAGAACTTGAAAACAAAAATATTTTTGAATTTTTTCGCTTTCACGTACATGCTAAACCACTAGATTTATACCTAAAGTAGAAATGTATGTGTAGGGATGCTCCCCTGATAAGAGAAGATTTCTCGAAATTTCTAGGGCAATGGGAACAGACAATTTTTCCATCTCATCTACAAAAATTCTATACAAATTGAGGCCAGTCGTGGCGCAGCGGCACGAGGTGTGACTGCAAAACCGACTGGTTGTGGGTTCGATCCCCACTCGAGGAGATTTCCATTTCTTCGCTCTGGTGTCGAGCGTTGAGTTCTGCCACTCAACACGCAATACCTCCAGAATTCGGCAGAAAGTGGGGAACGGAGTGTCTTAACACAAGGTTCCCCCTGCCTACCCTGCTGTGTGCGGGATACAGCGTGAAGCTGACATCTACAAAAATTGCGGGCGTAAACCATTTGTAAAATATGCATATATTTCTGTAGCTAGTAAAATAACCACACCTCCGGTCAGTTCGATCATTTAAATACTAAACAACAAAATATAATTTGAATATATTTGTATCCATTTCAATAAAACTGTTTGACACGTAAAGCTTTTGACTTTCACTGTCAATTGAAACACGTGTTACATTTGAAAAAATCAAACCTTTTTCATTTAAACAAAACTTTAAAAAAGTTGAGAAGTTTCATTATAAATCGCGGCGTTAGGTTCCTCCACTCAACTCGCAATGCTTCCAGAATTCAACGGAATGTAGGAAATGAAAGTGTCCTAATAGTGAAATCTGGGAACCTAGTGTCTTAGCACTATTAGTGGCGCAGGAGCACAAGTGTGCGACTGTAAACGACAAGTTGTGGGTCCGATTCCCAATCGGGGGAATTAAATATTAAATTTTCTTCGCTCTAGTTTCGAGGTAAAGCGCAGCGTTGAGTTCCGCCATTCAGTACGCAATTCCTGAAGAATTCGAATTTGAATTTCGATTTGAAAGTAGATTCGTTCGACTCCACCGTGCGTGGAGGTAAACATAATAACTATAAAAAAACCTTTTTAAAAACAAGCTTTCTAGGTTTTCTGTCATGGTGTACCTATTGTATTTTACAACAATCCCTTTCAGTTAATACCCATAATAGATGGCTTGTGCAAAAAATTGTGATCCGCCATTTTGTTGACGCGGCCATTTTGAATTAACAACAATATTGATTATAGTAAACCAAATTTCATTAATTGAACACTGAAAAGTGGGGTTAATTGAGTTTACAAGTTTTCACATACACACAAACACACATACAAACACGGCAAGTCAAATAAAAGCTTATAAGTTTTTATTAAAAATAGTAAATAGTAAATTTTTGTGAAGTAAACAACGTGAAAAGGCCATCCTAGTTTGTAAAATATAGCGTGAAGTCAAGGAGAAATATATATAAAAAATACACTTCACACACAAATAAAGCGAGTTTTTCTTTTGAAAGTGGAAAATAAGTCAAAAATATTCGCAAGCTTTGCATCAAAAGAAAGCCATACGAAATAAACGACCGAACTGCATGTGTATAAAACTTTTGAAGCTCTTTTTTTATTAGAAATACCCTCGAGTTGAATTTATGTAGTTGGGACTGTAAGAGCGATGGTAGTTGCTTCGATACCCATTCGGGCGAGTGATTATAATAGAAAGATTTTTATTCACCCGCTTCGGTTTGTACCAGAGTGCGGCGTTGAGTTCCGTCACACAAAAATATACACGAGGCATGCACAGAATAAAAGCCATACGAAGCAATCGACGCAACTACTATTAAACTTTTAGCGATTTCTTAATAGAAATACCCTCGAGCTGAATTTATATACTAGGTGCACCAGAATATTAAGGCTCTCGTGGCGCAGTGGGACTGTAAGCCTGGTGGTAGTTGCTTCGATGTCCAATCGGGGAAATGGTTATAGTAAAAATATTTACATTTAGTCGCTCTAGTTTCTACCAGAGTGCGGCGTTGGGTTTCACCACTCAAATATATACATGTCAAATATATTCATAAAAAAAAGACATATTAAATAAACAGCATCTAGTACTTTCGAGTCCTTTTTTATTAGAAGCTAGCCGCCCACTCGCCGCTTCGCCCGCATACCACCTATAATTCTTTTATTATGATGCATTTGCCGACTGATTGATTGTATAATTCATATATTCAAATATTTTTCATAATTCTGAGAAAGTGCAAGCGCTCCGTGGATGTCATCGGCGGCAAGGGCGCTCCCCGCGGGACTCGAGCCTAGGCTTGCGGCCGTAAACAGAACGTTGAATTATTTGAATTTTACATTTTCTCGAAAAGAGAAATTCGTAATTCTTCCAACTTTCGTACTACAAAAGCCAATAGCTTATCTTCATAAAATTTCTTTGATAATCAAATAATTTTCAATATCTTTGTCAAATAATAAAACCCTTGAAATATCACTTGCAATTTTTTTTTTTTCATAAAATGCCTTATTGTTACTTACTGCCTTACTAATTTATAAAAAATATGTTTACGGTGTCGCGGGCTTTATTTTAGAACTTATGAAATTAAATGTTTTTGTAGTACAATCTACTTACATAAAATTAATTATTTCTGCAGCGCTCGTGGTTAAAATAATTCGATGGCGTTTCTTATTATTGTTATTTCGTTATTTAAGGATAACTTAGACCGTACCTGCACCCAGCAAAGTGTAACCAGGAGTAACCGTAATGTAATATAGCCTATAGCTCTCCAAGGAAGTAACGTTTATACAAAAAAAAAGTAAATCCGTCCAGTAGTTCCAGAGATCTTAACGTTTAAACAAGCAAACAAACTCGTCTGCTTTATTATATTAGTATGATAGTATAGATAAATACCCTGGAAATGAATTTTATATGTACATATATACTCGTATTTACCGACTTTATAAAAACGTAATGGTTGTGGCTTCGATGCTCATTGGGGGAAATAATTATAATTGAGCTATTTTCATATCCTCGTTCTTGAGGATAAAGTGCAGCGTTGAACTCCGCCACTTAAAAGCAATACAAATATATACACAAAGTTTACATTAAAGAAAGTCATACAAAATAAACAAGCCAACACTTAAGGGCACCATCTTTGAGAAGCTTTTGCAACTTCTAAGAAATAAAGATTGTTTGAAGATTCTTAAGACATTTCCAAGTAAATCATCCATTAAAAGATAGATGGCGTTGGGGTAAAAGGTTTCTAATATTTCTTCTAAGGTAAAATTTCATTGGAATAAGGAACTTTTGTTTGCATTTACGATTATCCCATTTATTATTTATTTTTATTATTTATCAGCTTCCTTCACTCTATACTTTGAATGTAGCAAGAAAGACAGAGGAAGCTTAGTTTTTTAATTATGGCGGCATTGCGTATTGAGTGCCGGAACTCAACGCCGCGTTTTGCCTCCACACGAGACCGACGAAATGAAAATGTTAAATATTTCATTTCCTCGAGTGTGAATCGGGCCACAACCAATCGCTTTAACAGTCACACGCTTGTGCTACTGGACCACGACTGGCATTACTATGTTATTCATTTTTTTATAACTTCATACTGTAACTGCCACACAACATTCAATGTTTGGAAAATTGGGAGAAAAATGGAAAACGAAGTGTCGTAACACTAGGTTTCTCTCTTCCCTCGGCTTACTCTGCTATGCGGGAAACAGCAAGCTGCTAATATTTAAAATTCGTGAAAATATCTCAACGAATGTCAAACAGTAATTCTTAAAATAAAATCCGAAAACGTATCGATTTTTTACAAAATAAATTAAAGTATAGCTTACATTCTCTATCTTCCTATTGGCTAAAACTGTGTAGTAGTTTCACAAACTCAGAGCGCCGAGGGATTTTAATTTATAATACTCATAAATATTGTATAATCCGAAGGTATAATATCGGATTAATATATGGAACCAGCAAACTAAAAATGTCCTGAAAAATTTTAAAAATTCGTATAAGCAGAAGTTAGCTTAAACAAATAGAAAAACGTTTTTTTAGAAATAAAAAGAGTACCTAGTATCATATTTTGTATGTGAACGCGGTGGTTGTGGGATTGATTTCCACTGTAGGGAATTATTTTCGCTATGTAATCGATTTCTCTCTCTATCGATCCAAATTGAAATTATTTTATTAATGCCGACAACAGTTTACTCTCCCACCGAGACTTGCGCACCAATTTCAGGATTGTAGGTCAATAGGAAGTACAACTTATAAAAGTTGACAAACTTAAGTTCGCAGGCATGTGCACTCATTTTTTATGAAGTGAACTGCAAATGTATGTTATTATTTATAAATTTTAACTTTTTTTATTATTTTTTTTATATTGGAAGTTCTCACTTCGTGATGACGGTTCATATCCCATATGTTTTTAATTGCATTGACTAAGAACTTTAATTTTTTTTTGTGCTTCAAGGGACGGTAGATCTAAATATATGATATTATTTTTAACATTTTTACAGTGTTATTCCACACGTAGGAAAGAAAAATACCCGCGCCTCTGGAAACCGACCAGGTCCCGGTCGGTTTCCAGAAGGCGCGGGTTCGAATCTCGCTACGTTAAAATTTTTATACGTTTTCTAAATCGAATTAAATGGTCAGCTGAACACACACAGACAAACAAAAACAAAAGTGACCCTATAAGGGTACCGTTTTTACCTTTTGAAGTAAGGAATCCTAACAATATCATAAAAATTCAACAGCTCTACCAATTCAACGCTAAAACACGCGTCGAGATGAAAAGTATGAGATGAAAACGAACCGAAACTGCTGGAACAGTTGCCTTCAGTGAAACTTTTTTCATTACGCGGCCGCTGCGACATTGACTTTAAATAAAATACTTCCGTTGAATTCAGTTAGTTCGAATTTGATACTATTGGGTATTGATACGTCAGTTTGGTTCTAATTTGATAATGGATGGTCTATAGAAAAAGTACGGGAGACCACGGTTTTCTTTTGTAAAAAAGGGCGTGATCTTTTCACCAAATAAATCATCTTAATCAAATAAATCAGCTTCACGCTGTATCCCGCACACAAGAGGGTAGGCAGAAGGAACCTAGTGTTAAGACACTTTGTTCCCCACTTTCCGCTGAGTTTAGGAGGCATTGCGTGTTGAGTGGCGGAATTCAGCGCCGCGCTTTGCCTCGGCACCAGAGCGAGGAAAGGGAATTATAAATTTAAGTAAATATTTCATCGAACCCACAACCAGTCGATTTTAGAGTCACATTTTGTGCTCTGCGCCACGACTGGTCTCCTATTCTATAATGTTATTATATGTTATTAATGAATGCTAGTTATTATATTCTTAGTTCTGTAATGATTTTATATTTATTAGTTTTAATATTCGCGATAATTTATTATAAAAATGCAAATCAACCTCTTTGTTTAATAAAAAGATGTTTAAAAATAACTAATATAGAACTGTCATCTGGGAACATTAATAAAATGACGCCTTATGTAGTCGGAAAATTATAATAACTATATAATAATATTATATAACAATTAGATATACTTTTAGACTTGGAGCGGAAGAAGAAAGAGGTCCTCTAGAATAACATATTGTATTAGAATTTAAAATGGACATTTACTCTGGAAGAAATATAAGTTCTGTAAAAGCCTCGAGGTGTTTGATTTCGTTACAGTAGTTACTTGTGAAATCGCAATTTTTCTGTGTTATGTTTTGTATTGTTATTTTCATCAATAAGTAATATTTTAAAAAGATATTATTACAGGTGGTAATACTGTCAAATCGAAGAAATAGGTGTCTAGACAGGCGGCTGTGACAAATTCATATTTCACGACATATAATTCGATAAGCCGCTAAGGTTCCGCTGCTCTACACGCAATGTCTCGAAAACTGGGAATGTGGGGGAAACGTAGCGTCTAACGGGGAACACTAGGTTCCCTTTATCTACTCTGCTGTGCGGAGTAAGAACTTGCGGTTTAATTTTTCTTTTCCTTCTGTTCACAAATTTTTGTGTTCTCTACTAAACTATTCGATACTAATATCAGCTTAATCTTCAAAGCGATCTTGAGACAAATTTCTCAATCTTGACCTATAATAAAAACGGCCTAAAAAGGTCCCGTTTTTTTTCTCTTTTTCAGCAACGGAACCCTAAAAAAGCGTGAAGTAACCAAAACAGACACTCAATACGTTCTGTCATATTCAAATATGAATACCAAATATTGTTACACAAACATCATGTCAAAACAACAGTTGAAGGTAAACCGAGGCCTTTCTTATATATTTACAGTCTGTATTTATCAAGCAAATAAAAAGAAGACAAATGCTATTAATGTCATCGAATATTGATATCATATTTTAATTCTTTCATACATGAAAGAAACAATTTTTATTGGCAAATTGGAAATATCGTTGCTCATCGATTTTGAGCTTTAATTTGTGGATGATAAGAAATATTATGTTTATAGTGATGGTAAAGATAGTTGGGAAAGAAATAGATTATTTGAGTAGTCCTGAACAAACGCAAGGCACTCTCCGTAGACACGTTTAACATGTTATCAATGAAAAAAGTTGTTTGGAATTCTTAATAGAGTTCTTGTTCTCGTTTCGACGTCGCGTTTTTGTTAAAAGGTGTACTATGTAATGTTGTTCTTGCCTTGGTTAGGGGAGATTTTTTTATTTATATAGATATTTACTTTTAATATTTTACTTAAAAATATTTATTAAGAACGAAGAAGAAGAACGCTTTGGATGGTTTCTAAAGATGTGCGAGTTCGAATCCCGCTACGTTAAAATTTTTATACGTTTTCTTTATTTAGTATATATAGATACTTGTTTGCTTGGTTGCTTTTATTAGTGGAACAGTGGTAAATATGTTATATTAAAGACTATGTATGTAGCTATACGCAGTATCCCGCACATTGCAGGTTAGTCAGAGGGAACCTTAGAAACTACTTTATTAACGTTTTTTAAGTGTTATTCCACACCTAGGAAAGAAAAATTAAAGAAAAATTAATTTAAGTTTTCTAAATAAGTATTTTCCTTAGAAACTAGTGTGAACACTCCGTTCCCATTAAGACTCTTCCGTTCTTTACTTTCCGCCGAGCTCTGGAGGCATTGTACGTGTGGGTAGAATTCAATGTTGCGGTTTGCCTCGTTACGACAGCAAGAAATGAAAATATATGTATATTTTTTTATTTCTCCGCTTGGGAATCGAACCTACAACCGTCGCGTTTAGTTCCACGGGATTAGGGAAATATCGGGATTACAAATACCTCCAGGTATTTTGTATATTTTACCGTTGGTCTATTGGAGAACTCTTAGCTTAGTTATTTTTTCTAATTATAATTTAAAATTAACAGCCACATAGACGGGGCCCGTATTTAAAGATATAATTACGCCCCGTGTTTCACTACAGGATTCAACAGAACAAGGAGAGCAACAACGTGATTTAACTTTTTAGAATAGAGAAACAAAAATCACTCTCCCATATTTTTTAACATTTTTACAGTGTTATCCCACACTTAGGAAAGAAAAATACTTATTTAGAAAACGTATAAAAATTTGAACGACCAGGTCCTGGTCGATTGTCGGGAGGCGCGGGTTCGAGTCCCGCTACGTTCAAATTTTTATACGTTTTCTAAATAAGTATTACTCTCTGAGTTGGGATTGAACTCACTACCATTACGTTTATAGAGGCTTTTATTTTATTAAAATATTTTATAAATTTATTTATTTTGCTAGATTAAAGTCATCACGTTATCTTAATTCATGTTAGTAAAATAACATCTAATACAGATAACGGAAGATAAATCTAACAAAAGGCTAAATACAGATAAAATATATATACACATACAAGACAGATAATAAATCTTCGCACGCATTATTTCAATAAGTTCCATTGAAAAGGGGAGAAAATGGAACCTGAAATTGTCTTTCTCACAAAACAGTTTTTAATATTCTGATGACGCGCACATGTGAATATTTGATGCTCACAATCTACTCATGAATCTCATTATTGTATGTCATTGGATATTTTTTTTACGACCCCGTTATATTATGGCCGATATTTTATTTGTTTGTTTTTTTTCTGTTTTTGGTCTATGTATGTATATTAGAGGCTCGAGGCCAGTCGTGGCGCAGCGGCACAAAGTGTGACTGTGAAACCGAATGGTTGTGGGTTCGATCCCCACTCGAGGAGATGAAATATTTACTTAAATTTATATTTCCATTTCCTCGCTCTGATCTCGAGGCAAAGCGCGGCGTTGAATTCTGCCACTCGGCAAAAAGTGGGGAACGGAGTGTCCTAACACTAGGTTCCCTCTGCCTACCCTGCTGTGTGCGGGATGCAGAATGAAGGTGATTTTTATGTATATTAGGACCAGTTCTAGATTTCGGACTGGACTGGACTGAAAACAATGATATTAATACTAGAGGGCGCGCGCGGCTTCGCCCGCTTATTAGGAGTGAATTCTAAAAAAATCACGAAACACGTGTTCAATAAAATAATTTTAATAGTCTGGATTTAATTTTTTATAAATATCGGTGGCAATTTTAATGATTTTTCCATATAAACTTTCAACCCCTTATTTGAACTCTTAGGTTGTGAATTCTTAAGAACCATGAAACACGTGTTCAATGAAATATTTTTAAGAGTCTGAATTTCAAATTTTATAAAAATCGGTG
>JAATLQ010034072.1:0-14450 GCA_013421005.1 Heliconius erato x Heliconius himera | reverse complement strand
ACGGTCGCGACACTCGGGACGACAATACATGAACTAGTCAAAATTTTAATATTATTTAAAATATGTATATCGTATAACATATAATTAACTATGATAGTTATGTATGTGCAAATTATTATTTATAAAATAATGGTCGCGCCATTCAATCAATACACGAACGACATTCGTTATTACACGAACAAAATAATTTTATTTTTTTAATTATTACAAGAAAAATACAATATAAATTAACAATGTACTTAGAAACATATTTAAATACTTGTTACAGTATGGTGGCATTCGTTTTTTTAGAGAGAGGTTTTTTTTAGAATAACTTTTTATCCATCCATCTAAAGTAATACATTTTATAGAAAAAAAACATCACAAACTTACAATTGTAGTTCGTGTCATACAAAATGAGTGCACAGGTCGGCAAGCTTAAGTTTGTCAACTTTTATAAAATAAACTTCCCGTTGGCATACAATTCTGAAATACGGAACCCTCGATAGTGACGGCCTCTGGGAGTTCAGTAAAACATTTCTGCATACTTTGTGTCATTACGAAAGGTTCTTTTTATTTAAGAGAATTCACAGTACCTACTACAAAAGAAAAAATTATTCACAATGAGTGGAACTCGTTTCAGTTTAAAAATAGATTCCAATGCATAAGCTTGTGTTTTCCATTTGCTCAACCGACTGTTGCAGATTGCAACCTTTCATTTGTATATAGGTAACATATCGAGTAGAGAAAATTGATTCATTTATCAAAGACAATAATAATATATAGGGCTTACATTGCAGGCATTTATGTTGTATTTAAAAAAAATTGTTCATAGGAACTTATTATTATACTATATCACGAAATAATTTTTATTCTTAGAGTACGAACAATATTTAGTTAATCTATACTTATAATAAATTTGTAGAAAAGTCGTTTCTGTACATTGTAAATATTTATAACAAAACCTAATATACAGGGTGGAAGAGGCAGCGCTCCTTTTACGGAAACAGCATATAGTGTAAAATATTTCAAACCCATACCTAAAGAAATTAATCAAGGTGCCTCAACAGTTTGGACGTAGGATTTTTTTTTCATTTCACGATTTTTATCTACACCTGTATTTCGTGTGACGCAATTACGTATAGATCCCATATACATAAACACTTACTACTACAAAAATACTACTAAAGGTTAAACAACTTTGAACTTTATCGCCAATACCTAAGACTCGATTTCGAAATGAGGCGTGTGCGGCGGTGTTCCTTTGATAAGTTTATGTGTGCGTGCATCGTCCTTACAAATGGCGTTTTATTTTATAACGACAATTTTATTATTTATTTTGTTTAAAATAACTTTTTCATTTTTGGGAATTTATTTTTTTCTGATTTATATTAGGCTTCTATAGAGTAGTTAAAACTGTGGTTTCATTTAATGTGGTGCTTACACTTCCACCCTGTATATGTAAATAAAAATAGGTTTTTATCTGTGTTATGTAACTACGTGTATGTAGGTACATAATACAGGTAAAAAGAACGTAATATTAAAAAATATATGTGTATATAAATAATTATCTAGATATATTTATCAATGCGCAAAGTACATTATTATAAATATCAAGTATCAACATTGGTCACATTTTTTAATTCGAAACAATTATAAATCTTTATAGAAATTACGATAAGGTAATAAAAAATTACATTAGACGATTACAGATTAAAGTAATAAAAAAACATATTAGAAATCATTAAAGTTATCAGTCAATTCTGTTTCTTAAATGAATAATGACATAGTTCAAGCGGGCGAAGCCGCGGACAGGCTGTTTGTTTGATTTATTTATTTATTTTAATCTGATAATATAGAGGGGCTGATTTTTTTATTATATTAATAAAACTGTGATTAAACAGAGACGGAAACACATAATTAGAAATTTGAAATCGTAGTAAAAAATACACAATAGTTTGTTTTTATATTTAGAGAAGGTAGGTTACTTTTTACCATCAGAAAATTTATCATGACTGAAAAAAGAATAAGAAATATTTCTCAACTGCAGTAGATTAGTGTCTAATGTAGATCACTATTTACGGTTTTGAAATTTTGGAACATGCTTTTACTTTCCATTATCACATAATAATAAATAAAAAAAGAAAAAGAAATATTCTCAATTTCAGATATTAATAAAAGCTCTTGTGCCTTAAACTTCAGTACGTTGACCCAAAGTTGTCCAGACATTTTACAAAACACTAGACGAGATGGTTTGGCTTTAATGAAATGTGACGTTTATTATTCAGAGAAACTAGCGTCGCATTATGTTTGAATATAATAAAAACAGAGCAATTATTTTTATTTTTATATACATACGAGTATGTTTAAAAATTATAATATTATTTTTTAAATATGCGCTTCATTGTATTGCCAAAATAAGACAATTTATCATATCACGATGTTATTTTGCCCGTCTATTATAGCGTACAAATTAATTTAAATAAAACAGATAAATAATAAATCTGTAATATTTCTCTCTAATTTGCTACGAAACTTATAAGCTTAGTAAGTATAAAAAATACCTAATCACCTAACACTCGATTGTTAAAAATGTAATTAATATAAAGTAAATAAAAAAAAATATATTTTTTTTATGTACTATGAATTTTCTTACTAGTGCTTAAATGTGATTTTATTCAAAATATAGGAATCTCCTATACTACTACTACCAGTACTAAATTAGTAAAATCTAACGCTAAAATTTTATATACATAACGACGAAAAATGTAACGATAAACCAGCAAGAACTAAGAATATTTCTATAAACCTCATATTAATTCTAGTTATATTTCATAAATAAAATTCATAATAATTTTCACTGGCACAAATCAGAAATTAAATGGAGAACCCATATAATGCGCATTTGACTGCATAACATCCACAGCTGTTACGTTTAATGATGTGGCGATTTCCAACGATTTTGTTTATTTTCTTACGCGACCTTCATAGAGTTTGCATTAACTATAGATTGTAGAACGATAAACAAGTTCTATCGTTAAACCTTACGATACGAATCATAATTTTATTATATAGTCCTATATAATGTTGGTATTTTTTATAAGTTGAGGCCAATCGTGGCGCAAGGGCACAAAGTGTGACTGTAAAGCCGACTGGTTGTGGGTTCGATCCCCACTCGAGGACCTGAAATATTTACTTAAATGTATATTTCCATTTCTTCGCTCTGGTCTCGGCAAGGCGCGGCGATTAGTTCTGCCACTCAACACGCCATGCCTCCAGAATTCGGCAGAAAGTGGGCAACGGAGTACCTTAACACTAGGTTCCCTCTGCCTACACTGCTGTGTGCGGGTTACAGCGTGTTTTTATAATTTAGAGTATTTTTTTATTTACCATTGATTAAATAGTTTTTACCTTAAGTGTAGTATGCACCGTAAATTATTCTTTACTTTTTAAACTTTAAACTTTTTTTTAAACTTTTACTCATGATAATGGAATATTTTAAATGATAAATAGTATGTAAATAAAGTCTATACCAAGTCTTCTAAGTCCAAGTCTATAAACTTTAACATCGGCCATGAAATACAGAAGGCAATAAAATAGTTCTAGTGGGTACTCTTTAGCTTATTTGTTTTAGGAACGTTTTACAATATCAATTGTACACTTTATCATAATTTTTTTTATAATTTATCTCGCGTATACTTACTTTAATTATATAATCATATAATAAAGACTTACACTTAAAAATGTTAATATTAAAAATAGGTAATTTTCGGCAAATGAATTATATTATATATTTATTTTGTACTTAGGAATAAAAAACATAATAATATTAATATTAAAAAACCAATTCACTAAATTTCTTCGTCAAAAACAATAAACTTTAGCTATTAAAAATGTAGTAAGTCTTGGTTCGTCTTGATATAAAGCGCAGTATTCTATTCTTATTAAACATTTTCAAAGGCACTTTTCTTTTTGCACATTAACATAAAAGCATAAGATTTTCCCTTTGTTTTTCGAAATTACGTAAGTTTTATGTTCCAATGATATATAATATACTTTCGTTTTTTTTAAATGTAGCAAATATATAAGCTGTTAAATATATAAGCAGTTGGAAAAGCTTGGCAATCCAGAAAGATTCAAATAAATATGGGCCAAAATACATGTAACTTTGTAGCCCTGATCGTGTCAACATTACATATTAAAATGGTGACCATGAAAAATTGTGAACTTGCATGCAGCTTATTTTTATATTCCTTAAATTTCCACACTTTTATTGAGGCTAGTCGTGCCGCAAGGGCACAAATGTGTGATTATGAATGCGACAGTTTGTGGGTTCGATTCTCACTCAAGGAAATTAACTATTTAATATTTTCAATTCTTCGCCATAGTTTCAACACGTAAAGCTTCCAGAATTCAACGATAAGTAGGAAGCGGAGTGTCTTAACACTGAGTTCCCTCTGCCTACTTGCTACAAGCGAGATACAGCGTGAAGCTGAGAAAAAAAAGGAAACTTACACTCACTACTACTGTGCCTAGCGCAACGATTTATGACTTAAAATGCGGCAAATGCCTGTCTGGTAAACTTATATTGAGACAGATTTACCGGTTGAAGGTTAAATTTGCCGCAGGATAATCTCAACCTCGTCTATATGACTTTAGGTTACATACGTAACATTTCATTCACATATTATATTACCACGATATACATATTATTTACTCCTAGTACCTATTTTACTACTAGAGCATTTTTGTTAATTTTGTGACCAAAAGTAATAAAATTTTGGTACAGGATCATTGGACAACAAATTACCCTTAAATGGGAATACGTTAACAGCCCTTCGGTTACGTCACAACAAGGATAGCGTTATATAAGAGGAGAAGCATTTTAGGTCTGCAGCTTTCAAATATAGCCGTTTAGAAAAACGTGAGCCATTATTACGACGAAGGCTACAAAATCGTTGGCATCTCAGAAAATCTAACAAATATGACCAATTATAATTGTAAGTTTGTATAAATTAGATTTCACTCTTCATTTAAATATGTGTTATTAACATAAAAAAGGATGTTTATTTGTTTGTGTAGTGTTCTTACACCACGCCATAAAAATATATTTATTGATTTCGATATAGCTAGTCGGCGTTCCTTTTACGTAACCCAACAATAAAACACAGTTACGTACGGACTCACAAGCATAAATTATCCAAATCGAGAATAACTCACAACCGCAGTTCATTCGTGATTCTCGGTGATCATGTGTTGGCTACGGTGGCCATGTTTATGGTGTACGCAGTGTCAGCAAAGCGAATGCCGGGAACGGGAACACTGAAGTTTAACACAGCGGTCATTTACTAACTTTGTTTTACTATTTGTTTGTTTTTTAGTTCTAGATATTATTTGCTATAAGTACAGTTATTGATCGCGTCAGGACGCGTGGATCGCGCTGGCGGCAGGTAGCGCCGCGACTAAGCCGCCCGCCCGTCGCAAAGCGCGCCCTCCACGGCTGCGCGCTCGGTGTTGTGTTTGGCCCCCCTTCTCCCCACATAGGGGTTCTTGAATTCAGAGCCACGTGAATAACGTTGTCAATAAACCTTCTAAATGTAACATTATATCTATTTCAACGAGATAGCAATATTCTTGGACATTTAATGGACAACAATTCAATATAAGTTATGGATTTATCTATGTATTTTGCTTTTCCTCTTACAGCCGTGCACAGCAGATGGTTCGTTTCCCACGAGTTTCATGATTAATAGGAAAATATTAAAACGATCGTAATATTATTATTATATAATAAATCGCGGTCGGGGTTAATAGATATATGTATAAATGTCTGTATATTTTTCGATAGAATTTCTTATTTTGATATTATGCTTACTTTAATTTATCGTTAGTTTGATTAACATAATTATGCAGTAAGTCACTTAATTAGTACGGTCATCACTATTTAAATATATACCATGATTTTATTTTATTTTTCGGTTCTCCGCTATATTAATTCTGAGGGTTTCTTTTTTTTATCAGCTTCACGCTGTAGCACGCACACAGCAGGGTAGGCAGAGGGAACCTAGTGTTAATACACTCCGTCGCCTACTACCACTGAAGGATTCATTATCACTTTACGTGAAATGTCTCGAAAAAGGAAAATTTAATACGAAATATACAAGTACCTATACTTGATAGAGATATAATATAAAACATAGTTACTCCTACCAACAACCACACGTTACAACATATTTTTATACAAAGTACTTTTTTTCATGCTTTACTTGAGCTTTTAAAAATAGGCAGAGTAAAATATATATATAATTGTAATTACTTTCATACAACATTTACTTCAGTCAAATTTTAAACCTAAAAGAGTATCACATATAAAACGACTCTCGACTAGTTATTTTTTTTTAACCGTAGTATATTTTTTTAAAAAGTTGTAAATGTCATGTTAGATGTTTTACAATTTCCAATGACCCAGTGCAAGGTGATCCATCAAATGAATGTCACTATCAAAGAAAAATCGATATTGTAATTGCGTTCAATGAAAATCTGATCTACATTTATTTAGAAAATGATTTTTTAATGCTTATATCGTTAAACATTAAACATATTTTATTCTATACATATATCTATTATTACATATATCTATTAATAATTAAAATTATAAGACCTGAGGCCAGTCATGGCGCAGGGGCTCAAAGTGTGACTGTAAACCGACTGGTTGTGGGTTCGATCCTCACTCGAGGACATGAAATATTTACTTTAATTTATATTTCTATTTCTTCGCTTTGATGTCGGGGCAAAGCGCGGCGTTGAGTTCTGCCATTCAACACGCAATGCCTCCAGAATTCTTGTGTGAGTGTCTTAACACTAAGTTCCCTCTGCCTACCCTGCTGTTTGCGGGATATGTGAACCCATAAAAACCAAAAGAGCTGTTTACCAACAACGGAAATGAAATGATATATGCGCTTAGGATGAGAGGATGTTTATGTGTGTGTATGTTTGTGCAAACCAAAGTTAAGGTTTTTCAAAATTTTTAATTTTCTTGTCTATAAGCTTTCATATAAGTATATTTGAATCGATTTCAAACTATGATACTCAAATTATAGATTTCAACCACCTAAATTCGCAATTTATTTTGCGAGGTGGTAGATACTTATGTGTGTGTATGTGTATGTATGCAAGCTTTCTCATAGAAGGTCCATGGAGTAACTGCACTTTCAAAATTCTTTAACGACACTAATTTCCTTCAGCGAGTTGAACAAATCCAATTACTGCAACTGATTGAGAACATCGCAATATTTAAAAGTAGTTTAAACTTTTAACAAGCTAACAGCTCTTACATATATTTCTGTTCAATTATTAGGGTAATATACCGAGTTCTCTTATATGTTCTGATTCTTTTTCTACGTAAATCAGTTTCACGCTGTATCCCGAATACAGCAGGGTAGACAGAGGGAACTTAGTGTTAATATCTTAACACTTAGTTCCCTCTGCGTAGTGTTAATATAAGGTATTAACACTAAGTTCACTCTGCCTATCTCTGTTCCCCATTTTTCACTGAATTCTAGAGACATTGCATGTTGAGTGGCGAAACTCAACGCCGCGCTTTGCCTTTCCTCGAGGGATCGAACCCACAACCAGTCGCGTTAACAGTCACATACTTCTGCCTCTGCGCCACGACCTCATGGCCTCATTAAAAATATCGATCAAACTGAAAATGAACGATAAATCTAAGTCTAAAAGATTAACAACAGATATCTGGCGAAAAAGCCAGCAAGAAACTGTTGTTATTTCCAATATATGTACTAATTATCGTTTTAATGTTTAATTTAATACAATTGCAATTAAATTTAAAAAAATGTTACATTAGTCCTGTGATTCTATTTCTATAACACAAAATTCAAATGATCTTAATTCCACACATTTTAATCCTTTCAGTAATCTTAATAAAATCTCTCTTTAAATTGTTTTGATCGACTACTATTATTCTTCTCATTTTTAATGCTACAACTAATTTTTAAAGGACAATAACATCCATTGGAACAATTGACAAAGGCAAAGAAATTGGCTTAAATATTTAATTAAATGAGAGTGTGTGTGTTTTATGTCTACCAAAAAACCTAACGTTTGTCCTTGATCTAGAAAATAATAATGATTAGCCTTCGCATTACAGTTGAGCCTTCACTACAAAAGACAGATCGATTAAAAAAAAAGACAAAACAAAATATAAAGATATAGATATTAAAGGCATGAAGAAAGAATTAGTTAAGTAATATTTTTTTGCCATTCCATCCTAAGGTTATATTTTTCATACCTCATGTCCACGGAATAGATATTTTACATTTCAAAAATTTTAAATTTCAAAACTGTTACCGACATCTTTAGCATATCCAATTTTTTTGTTTTTTTTAATGTTATTAGAATTCAACATAGATATTATTATGTTATATTTTCAATTGATGTACTACTATATGCTTAGATACATTAATATAGGAATATTTTCAATTAAAAAGTAAGTGTTGTCTTTTCCTTTTATTTTAATTAAGCACTAACATCTTGCTGATGAAGTGTTGACGCAAGATAAAGATCAAACTTGTGAAAGAATTTTTTTACGGACGTCATTGAAAATGTTAAGTGACGTCAATGAAGACAAAGAAGGAATTAGTTCATTATTTTATTTTCTGCCTAGTAGCGTAATGCAATATCTTCAGCACATCGCGGATCTAATATTCGATAAAAATATATCACGATATATTTTTAGAGTTTTGTTTCAAAAAGAAAAAATGAAACTCTTATAGGACTTTGTTGACCGTCTGTCAAAACTATTTATCTCGAAGTCACGTGGAAGTGTCAGGAAGTGAGGATCATCAAACTGAAATTAATATCAAACATTCAGGTCTATGGTCTCTTGTAGCACAAAAAAAGTCAAGCTTCAATGTCTTCGGAATCAAAAGTTCACCGCGTAATCTAACCTATAGGGTACTTCCCGTGGACCCACATTTATGAAATTTGGCACGAAAAGAAAACTTACAATACAAATCAAGGAAAAAATCCGAAAATAGGAAATATATACAATACAGACAAAACTAGGTGGGCGAGTCCGCCTCGTATTCGATACGATTTTTTTTAATACTTTGTATAATGTGTTTATACGTTTTTTCTAAAATTATAATTAGACTATTTTGAGGCCGGTCGTGGCGCAGCGGCACGAGGTGTGACTGCAAAACCGACTGGTTGTGGGTTCGAATCCCACTCGAGGAGATGAAATATTTACTTAAATTTATATTTCCATTTCTTCGCTCTGGTGTCGAGGTTAAGCGCGGCGTTGAGTTCTGCCATTCAACACGCAATGCCTCCAGAATTCGGCAGAAAGTGGGGAACGGAGTGTCTTAACACTAGGTTCCCTCTGCCTACCCTGCTGTGTGCGGGATACAGCGTGAAGCTAATTTATTTTTAATTTTATAATTAGACTAAGTTATAAAGTCAATAATATTTTGGTATAATTCAAAAAAATCTATATGTCTATTTATCTTTCATAGGCAGTAAGCCATATACATTTAACACGACACATAATATCTCCTATTAAGAATCCCACACTAATCACAATTAGCATTGCTATAATTTTTTTTACAAATTAGCTACAATTTGCTAGAAGACCGAGACATTGAAGTGTTCAGTCTACAACAACCAAGTAGAAGAGTCACACACCTTCAACAATGCCTTCAGGAGTTATCTTTATTATTTACATCCCATCCAACAATTACGAACACATACTTAAATTCGGTAAACCGAAAGAACTACTGCCCATAGAAGAGAAGTCATTGATAGAAGAATATAATTTAAAAGTGGAATTACGCAGTAAAAAGGCGGCAAGCATTCCGATACATTTGACACAGAATTGTTACCGTGAAAGTTTTAATAATGAATTAGAAAATATTAAAGAGGATGACGAATTCATTACAATGGAGAGTGTGAGTATTATTAGGTTTTACCTTAATTGTAGATTGTAGAGCGACAGGTCGCGGGTTTGATTCCCACTCGGGGAAATATTTCATATTTTCATTTCCTCGCTAACGACTCACATTCAACATGAATTTTAGCAGAAAGTGGGGAACAATAGGTTCCCAGGTTCCCTCTGCCTGCTCTTCTATGTGCGGAATACAACGTGAAGCTAAAAAATATATCAAAATAAAATCAAAAATGTTGATTTATTTTTTAAATAAAATTTAGTTATAACTTATAAGTAAGTATGTTACAAAACAGAAAATATTAGAGAAAAATAACAGCTACTCATGTAGACAGACGCGTTATGCACGTGTCGTAGAAGAGTTTCATTCAGTAGGTAAACGGTAAAACAATAAAGATCTGGGTCAATGCAATCATTACTAACATCTACTTGTGCTTTAACCACGAGCAAATTCTAGTTTTCAAAACACTGACACTATTATTATCGTTCACGACGTAAATTAATAAGTTTAAATAAAAAAATATTTGATTTTAATATTACATCTTATATCTACTAAACTAGTAAACTCTTTTTGAGCTTTACTTTATCTCTATATATAATAAGACAGTAAAAATATTTTGTCTGTACATTTAGTAATTTTGACTGAAATGGATAGAGGGACACTTAAAAAGAATAATAGAAAGCAAAAACATTTTTTTTTAATTTCTTGTCTGTCTGTCTGTCGACATATTTTTGTCCACATTTTTCTCTGAAAGTACTGAACCGATTTACTTGAAAATTGCTTTGTCACCAATTGCTTTGTTTAACTCAATTTAACTACCAAAGTTTAGTTCATCAAAATCCTTCAAATCAATAACTTTACATTTAAGGCTGTTTCTGAATGAGTAAATTAAATTATCACTGACATCAGCACATTTAACAGAGTATATTATATAGGTAAAAAGAACATAAAGTTACAAAAATATATACGTGTAATAAATAATTAGCTTTGTGTATATTTTATTTAAAACAATCAAAAATTCTTTGACGATAATGTCGTAAAAAATCATATTAGAAGTCATTATTATATTATAGTTGTCAATCAATTCTGCTTATTAAATTAATAATCATGTATTTTAAGCGAGCGAAGGCATGGGCGAGCCGCTAGTTTTAATATAAAAGAAATATATTTACATTTAAAAATATGCTCTTACTGCTTAGCTAAGTGGAACTGACTTCGCACCTACTTATATGTGAAAATAAGATTTAAATTTAATATTTACAAAACAGATTTTACAAGAATTACTACGCAAATTAAACGTTGAACACGCCGTGTGGACGAGCGACAAATTGGGCAATTACCACGAGGTAGTGTTCCCCCTTGCCACCGGAGACCCCTGTGAGACCATGCTCCATTGCCTGACACAGCTGGGGATCGGTGTCCGCTACAAGTCCATCGTCAGGTAATTTAAACACGCAAGTTTACTGTAAAAATGACCTTCGTAGCTCTCTTTAAGTAGATTCTTGCATGTTTATATTAAATGAATACACATATACAGGTGAGTCACGCAAATATTAAAAGTCCTTTCTATCCACTTAGAACTAAGGTAGGTATATGGTAGGTAAATTTGTGTTTAAATAAGGGTCTTTAGGGAATGATTACTATTTATAATTAGATCTACGTTTTACCTAAGTACTTAATACTTCATAACATTTATTACTGCTTCCTTGTAAAATATTGAAGTTACTAGTTCAAATCCCATATGTGACTATTATTCATGATTATATGTTGTCTGTAGGAAACGTTTGATCGCATACAATGTAGAGTCGTTCGGCTCATTGAGGACTTAATGATCTGAGAAAGGCTTGACACTTTGGTATTGCGTAGCGACGTCTCCTCGTTGTGCTCTATCGCATTTATCATGGGGAATGTTCTGGGGAACTCTTTGACGTGGTACCTGCCACCGAATTTTCTAAAAACCCAGTTCGCCACAAGCTCAAATATTATCCCCACCATCTGGATACAACTCCACACTCAACTTTCGACTGCACTCCACTTTCTTGCGGTTTCATAGGAACTTCGTTCGACACGCCACCCAACTGCGGGTTAGCCTGATAGTGTTTCCAGGTCGATACGATATGAGTACCTCCAAAAAGCGCGTCTATCTCCACCTTAAAGGCCGGCAACGCATCAGTACCTAAGCACCACTTGTGTAGCACTGGCCATGGGCGGCGGTGATCAGTTATAATGGTGATCCGTACACTCATTTGTCTAGTCTTTTCCATAAAAAAGAAAGCGGATTAAAAACAAGAAACATAGAATTCTCTAATAGAGAATTATACCTAGAGATACTCAAAACACGTGTAAATTAGTAGGTGCTTATCGACTATTTAATGTTTTTTCAGTGTTCTACCATGTAACGTGGTACACACAGCTATTGACTATCCTGATGATGACGACGACCCTATATTGTAAGTTTATTTTATAAATATGTTTATCACAATAAAGAGATAAGAATTATTTTAATCAGTAAAAGTTTAATTTCTACATTTAATTATAAAATTGAACATTTTAATCAGAAAGAAGAATGAAGAAGCGAAACGATGGAGGAATTTTGTTGAGTCAATTAGGTCAAAACTGACAGTGAAGCAAGTCGTCGACGGCGTCCGGGGAGGCGGGGAGCTCTCCTTTGACTATCTTACTTTAATAATAACAGCTGAGTAAGTTCACAGAGATTTTGATATCAATAGCATAATAAGCATTGTTATGTGGAAGCTGCCTAATAAGCTTTTAAATTTAAAAAAAATATCAGTGATCAAAACTTTTTTTGTAGTAGTTTCACGGCACTTTTTTATTTAAATTTTTAGCTTCACGTGGTATTCCGTATAAAGAAGAGTAGGCACAGGGAAACACGAGTGTTAACACTCCCTTTTCCACTTTCTGTCCAACTTACGAGGTACTAAGTACGTGGTGAGTGACAGAACTCAACGTCCCGCTTTGCCTTCTTATCAAAGCGAGGAAAGGAAAATATTAAATAATACATTATCCCGAGTGGGAATCTAACCAACAACCGTTATTTTCACAGTCCCACGCTCGTACCACTGCGCTATGACGGCGTTACTTTTAAATTAAGTTGATAATAACATTATACATTTACAGTTCCTTAGCGGCTTTAGGGTTAGTAGAAAATAATGCATCAAATATCGTAGCAGCAATGTTGGTATCACCGCTCATGGGACCAGTGATGTCAATTACATTTGGAACCATTATTTCCGATAGAAATCTTGTCAGAAGTGGCTTCGAGAGCCTTATTCTTGGAATGCTCCTATCTTTATTATTTGGATTTGTATTCGGATTAATTTTGGGTACCACAGAAATGCCATGGGGATTTGGTGACTGGCCTACTGAGGAAATGAAGTCACGGTACGTAAAGAAACTAGAAGCATTTTAATTTGTAATAAGAAATATATCAATGTATTTATTGTTTATTTTAATAAAATATATTATTATGACTTCGCAAGTTATATGATACAATCGTATTACTTCAACACGCGATGTTGGTTTTAGCTGAAATCAATTGTAAAATCCGATTTTCCGCTCCAACGTATGGATATTGATATCGATTTTTAGATCGATATCTGTTTTTAGGTCAAAACTGTCAGCAAAAGTTTAAATTAACGCTACATTTACGTTAAATATGTCATACTATATAGTATAGGTATTTATGATACTTATAAGTAAAGTGACCATTCTACGGTCAGCTCAAAACGGAATATTGTAGGATGGGTTATGTTTGTCTCAACATGCGATATGTTTTTAGGTGAAATTGACTTTTTTTTTACAAAAGGGAGTAAAAGAAAAAAATAACATACTGCGATAATCTTGTTTCGATCGGCCGAACTTACATGCCATTCCGAAAAACCAGGACATTTATACGTCCCGGTGACACGTTTTGGGAGACACTAGCGAAAAACGGAACAGTCCCATTTACAACGGGACGTCTGGTTGCGTTACTTATATCTATGTAGTATTAAGTATAGAAACTATTTTTAATTTTTAAATATTCATATTACCTTAACTAGTTTTCCTTGGGGATCTACAGATAAAAGATATTCATAAACTAATGCACATAATAAGTATTATATAGATAAATTTTAACTTGGCTTTCTCATTACCAAAAGTTTGAACATTTTTATCATCCATCATTTTATAAATCGTCCTAATTCCGTTTAATGACTATTTTATTTTATTAAAATTTTAATTTAATAATTATTTTTTCATATTCTACACTAATCCATACCTATATTATAAATTCGAAAGTAACTCTGTCTGTCTGTCTGTCTGTCTGTCTGTCTGTCTGTCTGTGCCGCAATCAGGGCCAAACCGCTAATTCAATTGTAATAAAATACTCATACAGAGATACTTGAGGGTCTTCGGATGAACATAGGTTACTTTTTTTTCTCATATTTGTAATATTGTCGATATATACTAATATATTAAAATATTTTTCAATTTGACAGGCAATTTATT
>JAATLQ010034071.1:0-20808 GCA_013421005.1 Heliconius erato x Heliconius himera | reverse complement strand
TGCATAACATTCTGTATAAAATTTTAATTGTATTTGTTTTTTTTATAAAGAATTTAAAAATTATATAAAATAAAATGGACGAAACTTTATGAAAATTCTTTATTTTATACACATTTAGCAACAAATCAACCATTATCTGCATTGAATAATGAAATAAATGAAACTTTTTAATTATCGGTCAATTTGACCGCACGCGGTAGGAATAGATATACAAGAATTGTAGGTAGGTTTAGTGTTAAGATAATTTAAGATTTTTCGTTTAAAGTGCCATCCGTTGGTACCTTATCGTTTGCAACGAATATTTTCCTGTTATTCTTTATGTACAAATGCGATATAACCTTGTCCTGTTTTGGGATCAGGGATTAACACAAATTTGTAAACATTTTAAGCATTGACCGCAGAGTGAGTCATTTGTTTACATTTAAAATTATATAGTGATATAATAGCGATCTATTTATTAATATGTCTCATTCTATTGAGGCTAGCGTGGCAGGACAGCGTAGAACGCCACTCTAAAGAGTCACGACCTACGCTGTCCCATTCAGAGGGGAAATAAAAATATTTTATGTATTATGAAAAGTTGTTACGAAAAACTGTGAATTTGGTTTTGTTTTAAATGCAAAAAATTGATTTAAATGAGATGGTTTAAAGACTAAGTAGCTTATCAAAGCGGACATTTTTTTTTTTCAAAATTTACCGAACCTTTATAAATTATTATCACACAGTAATGAAAGGTAAATAATAACAACGATACTGAGAACAAAAAATTGTATATTTTTACTTTTCAAACTCCCTCACTACATTTGCAAGGTGCATTTAAGTTTATTTTAATAGTATGTGTAAAGAAATCAAACACCTCGAGGCTTTTACAGAACTTATATTTCCTTCAGAGTAAAAGACTATTAAGCTTGTACAATGTCTATCTTAAATTCTAATACAATATGTTATTCTAGAGGACCTCTTTCTTCTTCCGCTTTAAGTCTAAAAATATATCTCGAATTTTCCGACCACATAAAGCGTCATTTTAGTAGTGTCCTCTGGTAATAGTTCTATAAGTAAAAACTTATTTCAAAAACATCTTTTTATTAAACAAAGAGGTTGATTTGCATTTTTATAATAAATTATTGCGAATATTAAAACTTATAATTATTTATTTTTTTTATTTTAATTTATTATTTATTTAAATTTATTATTACTTTCGTATAATTTATAACAATAAACTAAATCAACAAGTGAATATGTGCAAATAACTATCACACATTCACACATATTGTTATTGATATAAGAACACTTGTTCAACGTCTGTTTGGATCGTAATTGATTTTTTTTTTAACCAAGAATTTCCTGAATTTAGCACGTCACGCCGTCACGTGAAATGAGTAGTGACGAAATTGTTTTTTTTTGTTATATAAGTATTAAGTTTCATAGGCTTTATGATAATAGTTATCATAAAGCGTACCAAGTTATATAAGTTATGTAAAATTAAATAAAAGTTTTATCTAATCTAATCTAGCTTCTCGCTGTGTCCCTACGAGGATAGTTAGAGAGAACGGAGCGCCAAACTCTACGGTCTCTGCATGCCTCTTGCGCCTCGTCCACTGTCATTAACATCTTCATGCCTTTCGGGGCTCTCATGCTTTTTACGTGACCTCCTTCCAGTATCCGATATTATGTTTTCGAAGGTCAACCGAGGTCTCCCCCTACCTCTATAAAGTGAGCGGAGGTTTCCTTCATATTTATTGACATCGTTTACCTTTCTCTCATTCGTTCGACTGACTCCGGATACCTTAACTCTATCTGCTGCCAATAAAAATTTTATAATTTTTAAATTTCCTGTTATACTACATCGTGCAGAACATTTATTAAAAAACTGGTCATCTGCGGCCTCGCCCACCAGGGGTTCCGTATCAGTTACAAGAATACAGGTCAACGGGAAGTACCATTTTTAAAAGTTAACAACTATACGCTCGTATGCTGTACTTTACTGATTTAGTACGAAATGATACAAATATAAATATAGTTTTAATCGAGTAAATAACAAAAAGTAAATAAGTCATATTTTGCATATTAATTAATCTTCAAAACCGTAAGCGTCATTGGCGATAAATGCAAAAACAAATGCATTTATTTTTATTGGAGCGGATGATATTGAATTCTTTGTATGGATCATACACGCCGGCCGACATACACTTGTACACACAAACAAAAATTAATTACGCAATCCACTCGGCGGCGCGCGTACCTCGTTGTTTGATAAAATGGCGGAAATTCACGACGTTTTAATTGCATTATAATTGAATTTATAAACAACGGTATATATATACCTATATGAAATTTAAAGCAGGAACGTTTATAGATAAATGTTATTTTTCTGAGCTTAAAAAAATATTTTATTAGATTTTAAGTTTAAATAAATTCGAAGTTGTTATTATGTCATTTGAACTTGTAAATGTATTTATTTTCATTTATTTTTAAAAGATAGTAAAAAGCAGTATCAATAAATAAGATAAGTATCTAGTTACCTAAATTAGTAGTTGGAGCGGAACCGTGTTCAGAAAACATGACTAAATGTCATGTTTTCTGAACACGCGATTTTAGATCTCATAGATATAGGGGATTTTTATACTATACTTCTATGTAATGATATATAAATACTAAACATATTTACGTAGTTGGTTTTAAAATAAATATTTAATATTGATTTATTATTGTGAGGTCTAGCTCACAATACAAGGAAAATGCAAGACATTAAATAAAATCCCTATTTAATGATATTTTTTTTATGTTGATCTGGTAAACAAAAGCGCGGCGTTAGGTTCCACCATTCAGCATACAACTTCTCAAAAACGAGTGAAAAATGAAAGTTTTAATTCAAGATTCTTCCCTTGTACCCTGCATACAATGAAAGAAATAATAAATCACTTATCACTTTAAATTGTGTTACTATTATCTCTTAACTAGACTACTGTGAACGAAAAACATTATTATAATTGATCCTGTGACCTTCGGCAGTTTGTTTAGATTTAGATAGTGACAGCCGTTAAATGTGTGCTTTTGTTTTAATATATATATTTTTATAATTTGCCGTGGCGTGCGATTTTTATCGCGACGGTTGTGGATTCGATTCCCACTTGGGGGAATAAAATATTTATTATGTGACATTGGATTTATAAACAACGGAAATATCTTAATACTCACATGGAACATCAATAAATTTAAAAGTTTTTTGTTTTAAGTTAAACCTTATATATAACTTAATATGTAGCATAGACCAATGCATATTTGATGCATTTACTAGGTGTGGTAACGAGGCACTCAACGGGGGACAATACTGACTTAATTGAAAAATTATAATTAAAAAATACGTACGTTGAGGCCGGTCGTGGCGCAGCGGCACGAGGTGTGACTGCAAAACCGACTGGTTGTGGGTTCGATCCCCACTCGAGGAGATGAAATATTTACTTAAATTTATGTTTCTTTAAATTCTTCGCTCTGGTGTCGAGGTTAAGCGCGACGTTGAGTTCTGCCACTCAACCCGCAATGCCTCCAGAATCCGGCAGAAAGTGGGGAACGGAGTGTCTCAACACTAGGTCCCCTCTGCCTACCCTGCTGTGTGCGGGATACAGCGTGAAGCTATTTTTTTTATTTAATTTAATTTTAATAAATACGTAGATTTATTATATATTCTTCTTTTACAATAGCCCGATATCTGATTTAGCTTAAAAATAAAATATTTGCTATTTTAATTTCTTCGCCCTGGTGTCGAAGCGAAGCGCTGAGTTTCGATGCCAGAAAATTCCCAGAAGTTGGTGAAAAATGGGGAATGGAGTTTCTTAATACTAGGTTCCCTCTGTCTGTGCGGGAAATAGTGTGACGCAAAATATATATATATATATATATATATATATATATATATATATATATATATATATATATATATATATATACGATAATACATTTCTGTCGTTGATGATAACATATAATAAGAAAATACTTAGTATAGATAAAGTTATATGTAATACTTGTCTATTGTTTGCAATTAATTTTTATATACTTACGTATATTTTATTTTATTGAATGTGGGTCATTTCGAATTATCAAGTAGGCCATTCGATGACCTGCTTTGCGAATTATAGGTTGTGGACACTGGTACTGTAGTATAGCTTTAATTGATCTTCCACTGACTGCTGGGTACAATATTTTGAACCCTTAATTTTACAGAAGTTGTAAGAAAAGAAGATTATCAATTTGACTCTTATTTTTTTATATTTCTTCCTAAATAACCTCATAAGTTTTGTCTGAACGAACCGATTTTGATGATTCTTTTTTTATTTCAAAGCTTCCCGTGCTTCCCGTGTGGCCTCTTTCATATTAATTTGGTCCATTTCTGAGGTATCTGTGAGAAAATCACATAAGTGTTAAATTTACATTAGGTATATATATAAATATATTTGCATTAGGTGTATATAAATATACGCGATAAATGAGGAATAACTCAATATCACGCCAACCGACTCCGATTATACTTTTTTTATTGGAAAGGATATAGATCAAGGATAGTGTCAAGTTTGGTTAGGTTCTGATTATGGGATCCGGTTGAAATTGAACAAGTTGTTTTTATTTGGTAAAAAAATATAATTATACTGTAATAAGGACCTTGTGACTGAGATTTCTCTTCGTTGCATTTCTTTTCAACCAATTTAAAAAAAGAGTATGTTCTCATTTTCAACCGAATTCAAAAAAGGGAGCGGTTCCCAATTCGCCCGAAGGTTTTTCATGCCTGTTCTTGTCAATATGCCAAAATGTTAGTTTGCAGTAAAATAATACCTAATTAAGTTTAAAATTTTACATAGGATTACCACTACCTTGAGTAGCATCCTCTTAAGGTCTCTTTTTAGTTTATTGTTTGAAGTCGGTTTTTTTTTAAAATTAATTTTTAATATTCAATTTGTTACATTGAGAGCTCTCAAAGATCAACACAGAATATCTAAACCCGCTCTCTATATGCGAAATATGAATATACTTATTTATATATTTATTTTATATGCGCCGTGACAATTTAATTTTAGTTAAATTTATCGACTGTGATATTTTATTTTAATATTTACAAAATTGATTTATGATCTGTTGCATTATTAAAAATATAAAATTGATGTTGTAAATGAAAATGATGAAATTCTTTAAATATTTTTTTTAAAGTAAAATGAAATATTTAATCGTTTCATCTCTTCACCCTTGCTTTCTTCTTTCTTCTGGTGTCGGGGCAAAGCGGAGTGTCTTAACACTAGGCTGCCTCTGCCTACCCTGCTATATGCGAAACACAGCCTGAAGCTGAAAAAAAAAGACAATAAATATATCGCCTTTTATTTTATTAAGCATTTATTTATTTTATAGATCAATAGAACAACTTGGTGGTTTAGAAACAGAAACTGACTACCCATACGAAGGAGAAAACGACAAGTGTTCCTTCAACAAAACGCTATCCAAGGTCCAGATAACCGGCGCTGTGAATATCACTTCTAATGAGACTGATATGGCCAAATGGCTCGTCAAGAATGGACCGATTTCAATAGGTATGTAATAAAAGATTAGAACATAATATATACAAAAGTACTAAGCTCGATTTCGACTTATTATGTTTAACTAAAAAATTTTTTTTAGTTTCACGCTGTATCCCGCGTATATCAAGGTAGGCAGAGGGAAACTGAGATCTTAGTTTTAAGACACTCCGTTCTTATTAAGACACTTTTGGTCCCCACTTTCCGAATATATAATATATATTTTCATATAAACAGAAGAAAAATATTCTATATTCTTATTAAATGTTATAGACGCACAAGTTCACGTTTATGGTAATTAATATATGTTAAACGATATTTTAAAATAAATAAAATATATATTTTTGTAGGTATTAATGCTAACGCTATGCAGTTCTACGTTGGAGGAGTTTCTCATCCTTGGAAGGTTCTGTGCAGTCCTAAGAACTTGGACCACGGTGTCCTTATAGTCGGATATGGAGTTAAAGGTAATTTTATTAATAATATCTATTGAAAAATAAACAAAACTACGCTAACGCCTAGTTTTGTTTATTTTATCGTCGGGCTGTAAACTATTTTAATTCCCCCACAGTTTTTATAAATTAAAAATTAAATTAAATTAGCTTCACGCTGTATCACGCACACAGCAGGGTAGGAAGAGGGAACCTAGTGTTAAGACACTCCGTTCTCCACTTTCTGCCGAATTCTGGAGGCATTGCGTGTTGAGTGGCAGAACTCAACGCCGCGCTTAACCTCGACACCAGAGCGAAGAAATGGAAATATAAATTTAAGTAAATATTTCATTTCCTCGAGTGGGGATCGAACCCACAACCAGTCGGTTTTGCAGTCACACCTCGTGCCGGTGCGCCACGACCGGCCTCAACAACAGTTTTTATAGTTTTTTCATTTCATAGATCTGGTAAAATAAAGCACGGTATTGAGTTCTGCAATTCAACATACAACCTCTAAAGACAAGCAGTTAGGTAGTCGAACCCACCATCGTCAAATGTACATTTAAACTCTTTCCAATTGTTTTAAGAATATGCAAACTAAAAGATAACGTTATGTTAAGGTGTTTCCAGAGCGAGGAAATGAAAACAATTCACTCCCCCGAGTGGGCCTCGAACCCCGAGTGGGAGTCGAACCCACGACTGTCACGTATCAAACACGTGTCAAATGAAGATAAAAATATTAAATTTATGAATTTAAAAATTTCCTTCGTTTTCCCTTCAGATTACCCACTCTTCCACAAGCATCTTCCATACTGGATAGTAAAGAACTCGTGGGGCAAGTCATGGGGAGAACAGGGCTACTACCGCGTGTACCGCGGCGACGGTACCTGCGGTTTGAACCAGATGGCTAGCAGCTCCGTTGTTTAATATTTTATATAAATATTATATATGTTATAAATACCATATGAATATTTATTGTATATATTTAAAAAACAAACAATGAAGTTAAAAAAAATATAAATAATCTAAGTTTGATATGACATGTGAATCTAATTAAAAACTGACTTTTACTATAGCGTTATTACAGAACAGAAAGAACCGTGTCAATTTTCGACAATAACATCTTTGTGTTGTGCGTTTTATTCGCAATTCTTAGTTGATCGAAATTGAGAATTAATATGAAGAGTTCAATTATTTTGTTTTTATCACCTTCACCGTAGGCAGAGGGAACCTAGTGTTAATAAGACACTCCGTTCCCCACTTTCTGCTGAATTCTGGAGGCATTGCGTGTTGAGTGGCAGAACTCAACGCCGCGCTTGTCCTCGACACCAGAGCGAAGAAATGAAAATATAAGTAAATATTTCATCTCGAATGGGGATCGAACCCACAACCAGTCAGTTTTATAGTCACACTTTGTGCCCCTGCGTCACGACTGGCCTCAAAAGAATTTTAGTTTTTATTTATATTGTCTTTGTTCTGTAATTGCGTCTAAATATCGTTGCTTTTTTGTGGTAAAGGTAGATTTACATTTACATAAAATTAAGTTAATATAACTATTGCAATAAGGATATTTTTTTGAATGTGTAATTTATATAATTATAATTAATACTAATATTTATAAGTTAAAAAATATAATAAAATATTAATAAGTTTAAAATATTTTACCCTATATGCTGTTCCCGCAAAAGGAGCGCTGACACTTCCACCCTGTATATACGCATACTACTTAAAAACAATGTGCTAATTTTATAAATATCTTACTTATCTCATCTTAACATATATTTTTTTATTATAACCGTAATAAAAATATACCAAAAAAGAATCTCGGCATTTGAGGCTTCCACTATTGGAATCATTGGCTGTGAAAGTAAAAAAAAAAAATAAACATTTCGAATATTGTCAGAAAATTGTCTATTAATTTCTAATTTTGAATTAGAAATTAATAATAATCGTATTATAAAATATTGTTTTTTTTATTTGTTATAATCTGAATTTAATATTTTTCAAACTTCAATCTATTTCTAATTTTGTTATTTTAAGTTTAAAATGCCTTATATATTTCGTGCCATGTCTTTAAAAACTATATAATTAAAAAAAAACAATAATGGCATAATATACTAATAACGTAATTAATATGAATATAAAGAATACCCATATAATGGAAAATACTCGGAAGTAATTTTTTTGTATGTATATTTAATATTATTTGATCTACTGTCACGGGTTTTAAAATGTGTAGAGTATATTGTTAAACAAAAAATGTCCTTTTTATTCTGGATTAGAGGCCGTCGTCGCGCTGTTTCATAAGTTGTGGGTTCGACTCTCAATCGGGGATATAAATTATTGATTTTTCTTTCAGTTTAATTTCTTAGCTCTGGTAAAAGGCAAAGCGCGGCGTTGAGTTCCGCCACTCGGCAGGTCGTGCCTCGAAAATTCAGCGGGAAGTCGGGAACGGAGTGTCTTAACACTAGGTTCCCTATATATACATTTAAAAAAAAACTTGATAATTGTAATTTAGCTTTAATTGAATCTCTAATAATTCACTCAATAATACTAATTTAGGCTTAATAATAATTTTTATATATACCTTTGATGTTTTTTAATAAACGTTTTTGCAATGAAAATGGTGTTTTATTTTAATTATTCTATTCTTTAAAAAAACTTCTGAACTTGATTTAGTAACTCATTTGCTAAAATAATATTACTTTTAAAAATAAAAATTGCTTTCGATTCGCTCATCTTCATTTAGCCCATTCCTGCAGAAATTTCACGTAAAGCTAAAAATATTTTGTATATTTTATTTACAAATTTTAGCTATCGCCTATCTAGCATATGGACTAAAAATGATTTAGGGAGATGCAAAGAAATTAAATACGGCGTTGTGTTTCTCAACTCAACACGCAATGTCTCGAAAATTCAGCAGATGCAGGCGTTCAAGAGAATTCGATGAAAAGAGGGTGAACAGACGTGTCTTAAGGGGAACAGAGTGTATTAACACTAGGTTCCCAGGTTCCCTCTGCCCACACTGCTATGAGCGGGATACGGCGATTGTAATAATTTTTTTTATGAAATATTTACAAGTTTTCACTTTTCAGATGTCTTCCTTTACATGTATTTTAAGTTCTCACTTCGTACTAAATTTCATAACTTTCGGTATACGGGAAGTATCCTGTAGATTTTGATTACGCGGTTAATTTCATTCAAAATGCATGTTTTGTCAGTCAAGTCAAAGAGTTCCGTTTTTTCCTTTTGACTTACGGAACCCTAAAAAATATTTCTTTTCAGTAAAGTAAAACCTACTTTGACACCAAATTGACATAAAAATATAATTAAATTTAGTGGAACGTACGTTACCGTTTAAAATATGTTAAAATTGGGTCAACAAGGTTAATTCTTCAATAAAATCAAAAATATCTTATAACTTAAATAATTATACGTACATCTCCATCCAAATGTATCTTACAGTCAGGTACAGGGACACAAGCGTGTGACTGTAATCGCGACAGGTTGTAGGTTCGATTCCCACTCTAGGAAATGAAATATTATATATACTTTCATTTCCCCGCTCTAGTAACGAGGTAAACCACAGCGCTGAGTTGCCTCAGCCTCAATGCCTCAATGCCTCTAGAATTCGATGGACAGTGGGGACTGCAAGTCTAAATATCAGTTTCCCAGGTTCCCTTTGCATACCCTGTTATATGGCTAAGTGCGGGATACAGCGTGATGCTAAAAAAACGAATATAAATTAAATTTCTTCTACTTCACTTGGAATAACACGTTTTGGCGCCAGGTCTACGCCGTAGTACAATCAATTATAGTAATAGACAATAATTTACTACACGGTCTTGGGACTATATTCATGGTAATACTACAGATATGAACCTCAAAAGTATAAACATTTGTAAATAAATATGTAGGAGTACAAACAAAAATGCCTTAACTAAATAAACTATTATTTCTCCCAGTTCAAATAAGCTATTGTATAATCTAAGGTCACGTTAAGCATCCAAACAATACAAAAAATTACATCAAGCAAACCAGAAGTAGAGAAAAAAATTAATAAAAGATAAAATATTATGAACATTTCAAACTATCCGACAGATATCTTTATTATCTTTTCATTGGAGCAATGAGGAAACCTATTCATTGCACGGGAGAATGCAGAAAATTGTACTCGAGGCAGAAACTTTTTAGCTGAAGAAGCTCCGTGAACTTTTATGTTCCGGTTGTTAGACTACAATGCCGGTTGTGAATAGCTCGCAAGTATTTTAGTTATATATCTACTATTTTATGTCAATAAAATCTATGAGATCATTCGTGACCCAGTGGAATAAAAGTGTGTCGAAACGTTACAGGTTGTGGGTCCGGTTCCCAATCGAGGCAATTAATATTTAATATTTGCCGTGTGATCTCGGCCTAGAATAGGATCATCCTGGTACTGGTGGTGTCGTAAGAGGTGACTAAAGTACGTGTGGTAGAGTCACGTCGCCAGCAATGGCTACACGCATGGGCAGACTCGACCGGATCATTACCACCCCCCTGTATTTAAAACCGGCGTGAAGTAGTGCTTTATGGCACTGCGTTTCGCATCAGGTAATGCCAGCCTCCGGCGCCCAACCCTTAAAGGCCGGCAACGCAACTGTAGTTCCTCTGGTGTTGCACGGGGTCGTGGGCGGCGGTAATCACTTACTATCAGGTGACCCGCACGCTCGTTTGCCTTGTCATGCCATAAAAAAAATGCATTTCTTCGCTCTGGTGTCGGCTAAGCGCGGCGAGGAGTTTCTCTACTCAACACGCTATGCCTCCAGAATTTAATGGAAAGTGGCTAGTGGAGTATGTGAAATGCAAGTGGGTAAAGAAGAAAACCATAGTATTTATTTGATGTTGATAACGAAATTTATTCACATATATTACAAAACTGTAATTCATGGTATTTTGGCATTTGTATATTGGCACCGTCTCCATCCGGAATGTTAAATATTGATTAGGTAATGAGTGGCCCGTTCATCACTGATGGAATGATAGGAACTGTTATGACGTAAAAGCCTGAAGCTTGGCTGGTAGATTCCTGGACGAGCAGAATTTCTTAGTCCTACAGGTACAGATATACTTTTAACTAAGGCAGTAGCTATATGGAATAGATTGTAAAGCAATTAAAGTCTCAAGCGACCACTATTTCAAATATATAACATTTTACAGTTATGAAAAATATTCTAGTAAACAGTAGTAGTTTTTTTCGCCTTTCTCTTTTCCACCACAAGCATCTTCATTTTAGCTTTCTGTTTATAACCCTTAAGTATTCAAGTAGAGGACACTCACTCCAATCTTAGTGTGTAAGACTTTTGACATTTAAAATATAAGAAACTCACTAGGATTTGTTTACCAAACATATTTTACCTTTACAACAGCATAGGTGATGAGTAAAAAAAGATAAAAAGATAATGTTTCTTTTATAAGCAACCAATAGTCTATAATTTGGGGATATTTTATTTGTAAAACTTAAAGTGAAAAATCAAGATCGTAATTAAATACTAGCTCGTGTAATTTTAATTCAATAAAACGCATAGCCATCTTTATCTAGGCGAAATTTAGTACAGACTGTAGACTGGAAATCATCATGTCTCAGTGGCCGTAGTAGAACAGCGGTGGTTGTGGGTTTGATTCACGCTCAAAGCAATTATTATATTTAAATTACTTTCATTTCTCCGCTCAGACAAAACTTTGAGTTGAGTTCCACTATTCCATTCGCAATGTCTCGAAAATTCGGATTAAAGTGGAGAATATATCGACACTACGATCCATCTGATATGCGAACCAAAGCATAAAACTGTAAATTGTAGACCCTCTACATATAAACTTAATATAAGAAAACACATAAATCACAGAGATTCTTTACCAAATTGCGTATGTGATGAGTAAAATGATAAAAAAAAGATAATATTCTTTTATAACTAAGTATTACTTAGTTATAAAAGAATATTATCTTTTTTTATCTATAAGTTAGAGATATGTTATTTGTAAGACTTGAAGTGGAAAACAAGATCGTTAGTAATCGATCGACTTTATCAAGTTAGTATCTTTGACGTAATTGAATACTAGCCCGTGTAGTTTTAACTCAATAAAACGCCTAGACGAAATATAGTACAGACTGTAGACTGGATAGCGATAGTTGTGGGTTTGATTTCCACTTGGGGCAATGATTATATTTAAATTATTTTTATTTCTCTTCTCCTGTAAACAAAACTTGGAGTCGAGTTCCACTACTCTATTAGCAATGTCTCCAAAATTGGGAGTTGAATGAGGAGAGAAGCATCCGGACACTACGATATGCGGAATAAAGCATAAAACTGCAAATTGTAGACTGTGATAGTACAGCAACTATACATAGGTATGAGGTACAGATGTCTCGGCATTGTGCAGGCGAGGTCGCGGAAGTGGGACGTCGAATGTACTCTTGAAATGGGGTTAGCTGCATAATATATATGCAGTGAAATATATCGCAAGTTTTAACAGTATTTCGGATCGACGCTAGTTTTATCATATTTGTTTTGTTTTATTTTGTTTTAGATCCCTCGATATTGGATTTATATTAAAATTCGGCTTCGTCGTGGAGCATTTGTGGCGTGTCTTTCATTCGAAGTTTGTCACTTTAAAGTTATTATTCCTTATAAAGGAGTTTTGTGTGTTTTTATTTTTCCTTTAATTTAATTTTTAGTTATTTATTTTTATGGGCTTCAGTAGTCGTATATATCGTTCTACTTCTAACTCATTTATAGTTACATAGACGAACACAAGTCACAAACAATTATAGAGATCAAATTAAAATAATATAAATAATAAACTGAAAAAATATGCAGATAGAAGTTACTTATTACGTAACGTATAGGCCTAGTCTGAAATATATATTATTAAAAAGTTTTTAACTAATTATATAATACATTTCGTGAGGTCTAAGTTGAGCTTTGTACTTGTGTGTGTATTCATATATAGTTTAGACGTAACGTCGCTTGCCCGGCCTGAATTGGTTGTTTATACTGCTTTTCGACAACCGGCACCTTTTGTACTGACAGCAGTGTCACATATCAAATCAAATCAGCTTCACGCTGTATCCCGCACACAGCAGGGTAGGCAGAGGGAACCTAGAGTTAAGACACGTTCCCCACTTTCTGCCGAATTCTGGAGGCGTTGCGTGTTGAGTGGCAGAACTCAACGCCGCGCTTAACCTCTACACCAGAGTGAAGAAATGGAAATATAAATTTAAGTAAATATTCCATCTCCTCGAGTGGGGATCGAACGCACAACTAGTCGGTTTTACAATCACACTTCGTGCCGCTGCGCTACGACTGGCCTCTATTGTCCTCTGGTGTCATATATAATTTGTAATATTTTATTTCTATATTCGATTTATTAAAAGTAAGTAAGATTGGAAAAATATGTGACTGCACAACGGTGTGACTGTATCGCGGTGGTTATAGGCTCTATCCCCACTCGGGAGAATAAATTGTTTAATTTTCAGTTCTTCACTCTGGCACCAAGGTAAAAGCTCGGCCTGGAGTTCCACTCAATGCCTTGAAAAACCTGGCGGAAAAATCACGGAGTGTCTTAAGGCTAGATTCTCTCTGCCTACCCTGCTGTATGCGCACAGCTGAGTGCATTTTTTTAATAAAACGCCTTGTCCATCGCGGTGAATCTTATTTAATGATTAATAAAAATCGTCGTAGTAGTTTAAGAGCTACTAGCATTTTTACAAGATGTGGTAGCGATGTTTTTGATCGAGTATTTTTTTTTAGTTGAAATTCTGGTGATTATTACAATTCATGAAATAATCTTCTATCTGGAAATTATGCAATAAAAATATTTTATATTTTAAATGTCTGCCACTAAAGAGTATATGAAACGTAAAATATTGAAGACCGATCGCTAGAACGGGCACAGCTCTGCCGGCCAGATGAGACCAGCCAAGCGCGGTATTGCGGCCAGCTAACGAACAATGCACTGAGGAACATCGTGCCCATACATAGGTACGTATTGTAGAAATACACATATTTTTAATTTTAAAATATTTCTCTCTAATTTTAGTATCATGTATTTTATTTGTGGTTTTATTTTGTTCTAAAGAAATATTAGCCATTTAGGCAACGAGAGTCAGCCAAGCAAAATGTCAAAATTAATTGTTTAACAATGACAGTGAATGAAATAGCATATAATCTCATCATTATTTGTTACTGACGACCACGCGCGACTTCGCCTGCTTTTACTTATTTTTATAGTATAGCCCAATTATACAAAATTTTTATTTAAACTGGGGCCTGTATATTATTCTGATGTATAAGCTCTGTCTAAACTGTAAAGTTTCATTTAAGCCCGTTCCGTAGTTTTTGCTTGAAAGTGGAACAAACAACCATCCTCACAGACTTTGACATTTATAAATTACTATGATTTTTATTAACAAGTATCAGGGCGTAAAAAAAATGCAATTTGTTATGTTAATAATTAAAAATATATATATAATATTTGAAAAATTTCACTGAATATTTTGTCCTTTAAGCCTACTATTTTCTAAGTCACTAGACCAAATTTTGCAACGTTCTCTAAAATTATCTTTCCTATTTCACTTTTTTGCACAGAATTTGCATTATACAAGATGTGTTAGTTTTACAGAGTAAACAGATTGCATGTTAAAATGTTTTTAACGACAGGCATGTAACATTTAAATTGAAGTTTTGTCACCGAATAAAACAAAATTCGAGTTTTTCAATTATGCTACAGTAGATTCGACAAAAATATATTACAATGTATGTATGTACGTAGAAAACAGACCAAATTTAAATATTCAAGCCATGGAATTTACTTATGTCCTATCGAAAATAGACATAAAGTTTGAATCCAGCACAAACTCAGCAAATCATCACTAAACGTAACCATTTACATAATAAAACTTTTCCATCAATTTGACCTAACCGGTACATACACGGTAATCCATTTAAACCTGCACCAAAGTATTAGAAACTGTTGAAATTTAAATAGAGCCGGTACAAACATCGGTCGGTGAACGTTTCGAGAATTTATGTAAACAGAAATTGAAACTATTGGTCGTGGATAGATGAGTGATCAAAAATATATTTCTCGAAGAAGAACTAATAAAAGTCAATTTCTCGAAGAAGTTTTTTAGTGCCTAGAATTTAAAGTGAGCAACTTTAGACTGAAGAAACTATATAAAATATTTGTTATGCAAGTCGTTTTTAACTCTTCTTTAAAACACCCTATCCTGATAATATTCTATTTTGTGCTGAAAGAAAAACATATGAGGCCGTAGTGGCGCAGCGACTCAGCTTTTGACTGTCACTGCGGTGGTTTGAACTGAAGATCTGTTTTTTGGTCATTTTTATTTCCGTAATATGATATTTATTCTACTAATAATATAAAGGTGGTAGTTTTTGCTCTCAGTAAATGGATAGTTGTCTCTAGATCACACACTGCGCAGATTTAGATGAAACTTATGTAATGTAGCTGATACAAGATTCTACATATTTTGGCTATACAATAAATCTAAGCGGGCGAAGCCACGAAAGGGTTGTTAGTACATAATGTAAAAGAAATAAAAAGTTTATATTTTATATGCTTCATTAGATTTACCTCCCTTGTAGCCAAACTTTTAATCTGATCATAACTACAATACAACACTAGACACATTTGCAGCGGTTACAGATAATTAATCGATTTTGTGTGTAAATTGATCGAACGTGATTGCACAATACGCTATTAGTATTCAATAGAGTAGTGTATAATACATGCACCAGTGACGCTCAATTGACGTTTATATTGATATATCCGTGACGTTTTCATATTGAGATACGAATTTGCTAATTAAAATTGAACACTTATATAAACTGCTGTAAAAAATAGCCAAGTCAAATATAAAATTTGAATTTTATCCCGAGTGAACACAGAATTTGGCACCCACATACACCTGATCTGTTCGTTTTACATTTATATTTTATATGATATCATTTCACTTTTGTAAAGAAATTAGTATTAGTACTTTGTTATTTATAAAATTGCTTTAGTTCATTATGTTCTTCGATGTAATTTTCATACTTAAATTTATTACTACTTTTTAGATTTCCTACTGTATATACTCGTATGTTATTTTTTTAAAATTGTTAAAAGGCAGTAAAATACACATTTTATTTTCCAGCTTTTTACCTGGCTACGCTACGCTAGCGCATGTCTTCATGTATATATGAAAGATCTTCCTTTTTGTAAGTTTTACGTGTAAAAAGAAGTCCCCTGTTTTGTAGCAAAAACTAAACAATTCGCCATTTTCACAACAGGTTCGCTCAACCGGTAACTAAATTTCGGTAAGTGATCAGTTGGATTACAATTTATTTGAAATTCGCTGCTGAAGAAATGTGTTATTAATAGATTTAGAGTAAAGGGTAAATTAAAAAGGGCCAATATGGTAAGTTTTTCCGTCTGTACATATATAACTGCAATTTACATGAGTAGCCTGTAAAATATGAAGCTCTTAATTTAATCAAGTATCCGGTGCAATATACACTATTCATTTAAGTTAAATGAATCAAAATCGAATGAGAAATCCAATATAAAGTTCATTACATATTAATAAACAGCCAGCACTGCGCTGCTTTCGATCACTAATAACTTCGTCTGAGCCAAGTATAAACTAGAACCAGTAGAACAAATTATTTATTAAGCTTATTATTCACATCTTAGTGTATGTAATGTATAATTAATCGTATTTTTTTTATTTTTACTTATTTGTATGCATTTGTAAGACTTATACGAGTCCTCAACTGTACAAGATTTTTTGCTTAATAAAAAACATAGGTAGGTACATAGGAACAGTTTACCAGGCCTAAGCTGAGCTTTGGATTTGTATGAGTCATTACAAAAGAAAAGCCTGAAAAAATATTTTAAAAATAACGTTCATGATTAAAAATTATAACATATAAAAAATATATCGAGTCTTCAAAATTATATCATAAACTTTACATTCGTCTGATATGATGAGTTATTAATGAACCTTTCTGTTATATAATCAGGAACAGCATTACGTCCATGATTTTTTTTTCTTTTTTTTTACTGTTTGGTAATCAATGTAATCAGGTGCACGCTGTATCCCGCATGCAGCAGGATATACAGAGAGAACCGTGCCTTAAGACACTCCGTGCCCTACTTTCCGCCAAATATTTCGAGGCATTGCGTGTTGAGTGATGGAACTCTAGTTTTTGCCTTGTTGCCAGAGTGAATAACTGAAAATAAACTGAAAATTAAACAATTAATTTCCCCGACTAGGGATCGAGCCCACAACCATCGCGATTGATATCATATATTGACACCAAAATTTCCAATCTTGTACAGTGATAGTGAATTCTTATACTTTTAATAAATCAAATATAGAAATAAAATATTACAAATTATATATGGCCAGTCGTGGCGCAGCGGCACGGAGTGTGACTGTAAAACCGACTGGTTGTGGGTTCGATCCCCACTTGAGGAGATGAAATATTTACTTAAATTTATATTTCCATTTCTTCGCTCTGGTGTCGAGGTTAAGCGCGGCGTTGAGTTCTGCCACTCAACACGCAATGCCTCCAGATTTCGGCAGAAAGTGAGGAACTGAGTGTCTTAACACTAGGTTCCCTCTGCCTACCCAGCTGTGTGCGGGATACAGCGTGAAGCTGATTTTTATTTTTATTTTATATATGTGACACTGCTGTCAGTACAAAAGGTGCCGGTTGTCGAAAAGCAGTATAAACCTATTCAGGCTGGGCAAGTGACGTTACTCTAAACTATATATGAACACTCACACAAGTACAAAGCTCAGCTTAGACCTCACGGACTGTATTATATAATTAGTTAAAAACTTTTAATAATATATATTTCAGACTAGACAGTACCTATATGTTACGTAATAAGTAACTTGTATCTGTATATTTTTTTTAGTTTATTATTTATATTATTTTAATTTGATCTCTATAATTGTTTGTGACTTTTTGTTCATCTATAATTAGTAGTGGGATATAATAATGTAAGAACAAAATATAAATGAGTTAGAAGTAGAACGATATATACGACTACTCAAGATACTATAAAAATAAGAACAGACAAAACTCCTTTATAAGGAGTAATAACTTTAAACTGACAAACATCGAATGAAGGACACACCCCAAATGCTCCACGACGACACCGAATTTTAATATAAATCCAATATCGAGGGATCTAAAACAAAACAAATATGATAAAACTAGCGTCGATCCGAAATACTGTTAAAACTTGCGATATATTTCACTGCATATATATTATGCAGCTAACCCCATTTCAAGAGTACATTCGACGTCCCACTTCCGCGACCTCGCCTGCACAATGCCGAGACATCTGTACCTCATACCTATGTATAGTTGCTGTACTATCACAGTCTACAATTTGCAATTTTATGCTTTATTCCGCATATCGTAGTGTCGGGATGCTTCTCTCCTTATTTAACTCCCAATTTTCGAGTCATTGCTAATAGAGTAGTGGAACTCAACTCCAAGTTTTGTCTACAGGAGAAGAGAAATAAAAATAATTTAAATATAATCATTGCTCCGAGAAATCGAACCCACAACCATGGCTATCCCACTGCGAGCACTAGGCATGATGATCTACAGTCTACAGTCTGCACTGTATTTCGTCTGGCCTCTAGATGAAGATGGCTAAGCGTTTTATTGAATTAAACCTACACGGGCCAGTATTCAATTACTTCAAAGATACTAACTTGATAAAGTCGATCGATTACTAACGATCTTGTTTTCCACTTCAAATCTTACAAATAACATATCTCTAACTTATAGATTATTGCTTGCTTATAAAAGAAACATTATCTTTTTTATCTTTTTTACTCATCACACACGCAGTTTGGTAAAGAAATCCTAGTGATTCATGTGTTTTCTTATATTTTATATGTCAAAAGTCTTACATACTAAGATTGGAGTGAGTGCCGCGGAGTGTCCTTGACTTGAACACTTAAGGGCTATATATAAACAGAAAGGTAAAATGAAGATGCTAGTGGTAGAAAAGAAAAAGGCGAAAAAAACTACTACTGTTTACTAGAATGTTTTTCATAACTGTAAGATGTCACATTTATTAAATAGTGGTCGCTTGAGACTTCATTTGTATAGACTTTACAATCTATCCCATATAGCCACTTCCTTAGTATGTAAAGTATATCTGTACCTGTAGGACTAAGCAATTCCGTTCTTAGGGCTTCCTTACGCTCGTCCAGGAACCTACCAGCCAATCTTCAGGTTCTTACGTCATAACAATTCATATCATCCCCTCAGTGATGAACGGACCCATTACCTATTTAATATTTAACATTCGCATGGAGACGGTGCCAGCTAAACCAAAAATAACATATATAAATACAAAAGCTTATAAAATATTTTTATAAAGAAACATAGATTAGTTAAATTACACTTTTACATATATTAATGTAAATAAATTTCATTATCGACCTTAAATGAACACTATAATTTTCTTCTTTACCCACTTGCTAATTTCACAAACTCCACTCCTCACTTTTTGCATAATTCTGGAGGCATAACGTGTTGAGTAGCGAAACTCAACGCCGCGCTTAGCCGACACCAGAGCGAAGAAATGCTAATATTAAATATTAATTGCCCCGATTGGGAACCGGACCCACAACCAGCCACGTTTCGACACTCTTTTATGCCACTGCGGCACGACTGATGTCATAAATTTTATTGACATAAAATACTAGGTATATAAGTAAAATATCTACGAGCTATTCACAACTGGCATTGTAGTCTAACAACCGGAACATAAAAGTTCACGGAGCTTCTTCAGCTAAAAAGTTTCTGCCTCGAGTACAATTTTCTGCATTCTCCCGTGCAATGAATAGGTTTCCTCATTGCTCCAATGAAAAGATAATAAAGATATCTGTCGGATAGTTTGAAATGTTCATAATATTTTATATTCAGCTTTTTTTTGTTTTTTTTTTCTACTCCTGGTTTGCTTGATGTAAATTTTTGTATTGTTTAGATGCTTGAAGTGACCTTACATTGTACAATAGCGTATTTTAACTTGTCGGAATAAAAAAAATATTTAGTTAGGGCCAAATTACTTGTAAGCCGAAAGCATAAAAATATTTATATTTTTGATGTGCAAGTTCGTGCTATTACCGTGAACCTAGTTCCAATCTACGTCGTAGCTCAACGATCAATTATTGTCAAATACAATTATAATTATAATAGGTATTATACAAGATTGCATTCTTTTCGTATCGCAATCGCATTTTAAACTACGATATATATATTATAATACAAAACAGATTAAAAAAACTTTCTTTTAAAAAAACACAATACGTCATTTTTGTTAATTATATATTATTTATATGTAAAGGGATTTAAAATTCGCATACTTAATAAATTATTAAAGTATATATTTCACAATTTAGTATAGATTAGTTCAGAAAAATTTAATATATTTATTCGTTAGAACCTACTTAAGTTACGAAAAATTTATGATCTCTATATATAATAAGACAGTAAAAATATTTTATAAGTTCTTTGATTTTCACGATTATTACACATTTTAAATGAAACTATTTTAACCGGATTAATCGCGTATATTTGGTACTTTTATACATTTTTGGAAACCCGACGTTTCGAACACTTTGCAGTAGTCCGTGGTCACGGGTAGACTGAGGTGGCATTCGTCTGTCAGTTGACATAATTATTATATCAAACTACCGCCAACGATTTCTTAATTGCCTCGCGTACTGCCCTGGATTC
>JAATLQ010034070.1:0-20806 GCA_013421005.1 Heliconius erato x Heliconius himera | reverse complement strand
GGAATATTATGATTTGTTTTACCGACTCCAAGGGTTTTAAGAAATTTCCAGACTTTAGCTGGATCATCTTCATCGATTACTGATTTATAGATATGGCGTCGTTGACTATCTCTACAAACCCTGTTGCAACGATTACGGGCTCTCACAAATTTCTCTCTATTGCTGTCACTTGAATCAGAAGCATATTTAGATTTAGCGCTGTTTTTTTTGTCTTGGAGTTTTTTAATATCTGCGGTGAGAATATTGTAGTAAATCTTATAGCTAAAACGTTAGCTCATTCGCATCTATTCAAATAATAACATATAAACTGAAAAAATAACATCTTAAATAAAAGAAATTCGACGACACTGCTCGAAAATAAGCACAAAATTTGAAAAGATGAGGTAAAGATGCTGCAAAATCTTCAAAAACAATACAATCTCTAGCCTTAAATACGGACGAAATGTGCACTAAGTTCCACTTTTTGCCTTTTTACGTTGAAACGTACACGTTACTACATAAAAGGTGAGCACTACGCACCGCCGTACAATAGTTATCAAGAAGCGTACTTAGCGTACGTTGCTCTTACAGAGTAGTACCAAAATATATGTTTTTTGAGGCAAATATTTTCACAGTGTTAGACATGTATGTTGGGTTTTTTGTGTAATCTATGTATTAGAAGAGTTTGTTTGGTAAAACGAGTTAATCTCAGGAACTATAGACACAAAGATTGAAGTTAGCTTGTATTACATAGAGCAGCAACAAATTCAGCTACATTAAAAATCCAAAAATATAATATACAGATTTTTTTGGTAACTTCTATTTTAAGGATGTAACTGTAACGCAATAGTTGTGGGTTCGATCCCAACTCGAAAGAATGAATTATTATTAATATTATTGAGCGGCGTTGAGCTCATTCAACACACAATACCTCGAAAAATTAAGCGGAAAGTGGGGAATGGAGTGTCTTAACACTAGATTCTCTTTGCCTATCCGCTGACACAAGTGAAGCTGAAGCTGAAGAGTTTGTTTGGTAAAACGAGCTTATCTCAGAAACTATAGACATAAAGGCTGAAATTCCCTTGTATAGAATAATAATAGATTAGATATAAATCCAGCTACATTAAAAATCCAAAATTATATCAGAATTTAATTTAAAAACTACAATTTAGGCCTTTTTTTAATAAAAAAAGCAAGACAAATTTTATTCAACATCTAACTATGAATTAATGCATTACTTTTACTTTATGAACGCCAGTTTCCGTTCCCTAGAACATTTGTAGGACGCCTGCCAAGATTCTTGGCCTGTCGGGTTACACTCAACGCAGTAGTTTTAACAATTGCTATATGAAAGATGAGAACTCAACGGAAATTGTTAAAGTTTTTGAGACTGTTATCGATATAATATCTGAATAAAATTTATATTTGTGATGCTATTCTAGTTTTTGTAATGTATATATATTTTTTTTTATCTTTTATGGTATATTATATGTTTTTTTTTTCTTATTCTTTATTTAGAGGCCAATCGTGGCGCAGGGGCACAAGTGTGACTGTAAAACCGACTGATTGTGGGTTCGATCCCCACTCGAGGAGATGAAATATTTACTTAAATGTATATTTCCATTTCTTCGCTCTGGTGTCGAGGACAAGCGCGGCGTTGAGTTCTGCCACTCAACTCGCAATGTCTCCAGAATTCGGCAGAAAGTGGGGAACGGAGTGTCTTACTTAACACTGGGTTCCCTCTGCCTACCCTGCAGTGTGCGGGATACAGCGTGAACCTGATTTAATTTTTTTTTTAATTCTTATTTAGCTTAACTTATGTTTTAAATTCAGCATCACGCTGTATAATGAACACAACAGGGAGGCAGGGAGGCAATTTATCTATCTAGGTTCAAAATTTAAATTGAGGTTGTCGTGGTGCACTGGTATAAAGTATCAATTGAAATAATATTCGAGGCCACTCGTGGCACAGTGGCACTAAGTGTGACTGTTAAACCGACTAGTTCTGGGTTCGATCCCCACTCGAGAAAATGAAAAACATTAAAAATAATAAATCACTTCTCCGAGTGGGAATCGAATCCACAATCGCCGCATTTACACATTTGTGCAACTACCCCACGACGGCTTCATACTTAATATTATTGTTTAATTAAAATAACTATGAATAGAATATAGAAAGTATATACAAACAACGCTGTATTTCTTAGATGACATAAGATCTAACCCACTAAAGGTTTAGCTACAATAGCTAAATAGCTGGTCGTAACTAAGATATTTCGAGAGTCATACAAACATACGGGAGACGTGAGCTGGCATAACGTCCCTCGATACGCCTCGTTGAAGGCATTAAGGATTTGGTCCAAGATGTGAGAAGTATTTTTCTGAAACAATTTCTATGAATAAAATAATAGAAAAAAAAAAATATGTTAAAAATGATATTTTATCTTAAATAAATTCGACTGTAATTATAATAATTTAAATTTTAACAAAAAAAAAGACTGTTCTTATTCTACATACGAACTTATTTAGGGAAATATCAACTGAAAATTAAAAAAATGCTATCATATCACATAAATATTTACATTATAGTAAAGCCTTCGATCACTATACAATTGTAGTAGTGAAGCTCGATTTAGGTTAAATATATATTTTAAAATCTATATTATTAAAAAGAAAAAAATGTTTTTTGGCAGATTTACTTTCTTCCCGTAAAGCAAGGTAAACATAATGAATTCTAGTATTAAAACACGCACATTCGCCCCTTTCCACCAAATTTCTCAAGACATTGCATGTTTAACGACGTAACTCAACGCCGCGTCTGCTTTTTAAATGTACGAGTATGTACAAAATCGTTATCTCTTATAAATGAACCTCAATACAAACTTTTACGAAGGTAGCTATATCGTTAAGCTTGTAGTGGCGTCAACGCGGACGTGATATGTCACATTCATATCATAGATTTATGATGCCAATAGATGTCTTTGTTGCTTTATCATCCATAGTTATAAAATAAAAATATTTTTTTTATCTATATATACATATGTATGTATGAAGAAACATTTTATTTCCATACATTTATGTCAATTTTATTTGAAATGTAATAGGAGAAGATAAAGTATATTTACTACTATTTGTATGTAGACGCCAATGTGACACGGTACCAAATTATTGATTGTACAGGCAATGGTTGTTGGTTCGATTTCTGCTCGAGGGCAGTGTTCGGCTATCATAAGAATATATATAAACACTTTGGTTTGTCTCAATAAAAATTATTACGTTTTTTTCTTAATTTTATTTCTATAAAAAAAGGATATACATAAATCAAAAAAGAAAAATATATTTTTTTAAATATACAATGTACGAGGGGAGGTCCAAAAGTTCGTGGAATGGACGGGATGGAGTGGGGATAGGGGCACTCGCTTAATTTTATACTACTTGAGGACTCATCATTAATATATAAATAAAGTTTCAGCCCTGTTGCGTCATTCGTTTACAAACACTCGCCTGCTAAACAAGTCAATCCGGAAGAAAACTGAAACTATGGAGAAAATTGAACACCGTGCCGTAATAAAATTCCTCACCAAGCAAAGAAAGAATGGCCAAATCATTTAAAATGAAATGCAAACTGTTTATGGGGAGGATTGCCTTGGCAAATCCATTATTTATAAGTGGTATGGTCTTTTTAAATATGGTCGAGAGCCGATTGAAGACGACCCCCGCTCTGGGCGGCCAATTGAGGCCACCACATCAGACATCATCGAAAAAGTGGAAAAACTTGTACTGGAGATCGCCTGTTTGAAGAAAAATAGTTATCTGCATTAGTTGAAGTATCAGATAACACCATTCTGTGGATCCTACATGACTATCTGAGTATGACAAAAGTCAGTGCAAGATGGGTACCAAAAATGCTCACATCGCTTCAGAAACGGCAGCGCGTCGATGCTTCAAAACAATTTTTGAAGTTGTGTGGAGATGAACCGGCACAGATTTTGGAACGGATTGTTACTAGAGATGAAACATGGGTCAATCACTTTGAGCCTGAGTCGAAACAGGAGTCAATGCAATGGAATAAAAAGGGTACACCACCCCCAAAGAAATTCAAGGTGTCACAATCGGCTGGAAAGTTGATGGCTACTGTTTTTGGGATTGTGAGGGGATAATATTGATTGATTACAAAGAAAAGTAAAGAAACATAACCGGAGAATACTACGCATCGATACTAAACCAATTAAAGGAGGCCATTAAAGAAAAACGTCGAGGAAAATTGGCTAAGGGTGTGTAGCTCTTGCAAGACAACGCACCAGTTCACAAGAGCAGAGTTGCAATGGCTGCTCTGCACACGCACGGCTTCGAATCACTAGTCCACCCACCTTACAGTCCAGACCTGGCCTCCAGTGATTTTTATTTGTTCCCTAATTTAAAAAAAGCCTTAAGAGGAAGGAAATTTTCCGACTACAATGAAGTGAAGGAGGCAATTTTGGCCCATTTTCAAAAAAAAAATATTTCGACGGCTTAGAAAAAATAATTCATAGATCCAATAAATGTATTCATCTTAAGAGTGATTATATTGATAAGAAAAAAATGATTTACCTTTAATTTTAATTTAGAACCCTCTCATTCCACGAACTTTTGGACCTCCCCGTGTATGTAGCAATATTTGGTTAAATATACCTAATATGAAGAATATAATGCATCCAAGAGCATCGTGGTGCAGCGACATAGCGTCTGACTGATAGTTAAGCACGATGGCTGTGGGTTCGAGTCCTTTTGAAGGGAATTAATTATTTTCATTTTGTTGCTCTGATAACAAGACAACGCGCGGCGTTGAATATGCAGTGCGTAGGGACCGGATTTTCTTAACATTAGATATATTACATGTCTAGTAGTCATTAGATACATTATGTATCTATCTTTAGCCACTATCTTTAAGGGTTCGATTCCCGCTTGAGGCAATCAATTTTGAGACGATCTGGCAATTGCTTTTAAATGCTCTGAAATAAGGGAACACTGTGTTTTAATACTATATCGTGCTGAAAGTGCAGATTTATGAAGCAAAAAAGACAGAAAAAATATTTATAATATATTTATGTAAAAAATATGTATGTATGTATGTAAAACATTTTATTTCCTACTACCGACGTCGATTTTATTTGAAACATAATACGAATATGACGACTATAAAACGTGTTGAAGTATATTGTACATGTTTCGTAGAATCTGTTTTATATTTATTTTTCCTTTACAAAAAAATTGGTGATGAGGTAAGTTGATTTTTTGTATTATGGTTAGATCTATAACTTTCTATCACAAAACTGTATCAGCTGTTACTCTTATATTCTGTTGTTTATTTTACTTTCAGTTTATTTTGGCTTGATATTTAAAAAAATAAAAAATAAATCAGCTTTACGCTGTATCCCGCACACGGCAGGGCAGGCCGAGGGAACCTAGTGTTAAGACACTCCGTTCCTCACTCGTTCTGCCGAATTCTGGGGCCAAATATTGCGTGTTCAGTGGCAGCTCAACGCCTCGCTTTGCTCATCTCTTGAAGTGGGGATCGAACCCACAAACAGTCGGTTTTACAATCACACTTTGTGCCCCTGCGCCACGGCTGTCTATTATTTAAAAAAAATGAAACAAATAAGTAGCTTTAATAAACTAAATGTATACTGTTTGTATGTACAAAAAGTAGGTATTTTTACAGTAAGTAACGTATGCTGCGCTTTGTCTTCTTGTCTGAGTAGTAAGCAAAATAAATGGATTTCTTCCCTCGAGTGAGATCGAACCCAAAAACAAAGATCTCTTATTGTGGAAGTATAATCTATATGAAAGCGTAAATAAATAATAAATTTCACAAAAAAATCCCAAAAAAATCACGAACAATATGTTTAGTTACAATAAAAACCACTATTATTCTTTAACAAAAAACATAATAACATTTTACAACTAGTAGTTTTACTAGACCAGTCGTGGCGCAGCGGCGCGAAATGTGACTGTAAAACTGACTGGTTTGTGGGTTCGATGCCCACTCGAGGAGATGAAATATTTACTTAAGTTTATATTCCCATTTTCTTCGCTCTGGTGTCGAGGATAAGCTCGGCGTTGAGTACTGCCACTCAACACGCAATGCCTCCAGAATCCGGCAGAAAGTTGGGAACGGAGTGTCTTAACACTAGGTTCCCTCTGCCTACCCTGCTGTGTGCGGGATACAGCGTGAAGCTGATTGATTTATTTTTTATTTTAGTTTTACTAAATTTTAGTTTAAAATCAAACAATTTAACCATCACGTTCAACGTGAAGCAATAAAGCGTTAGGTCATCTCCTTTTGTTGACTGTGCTTGGTCAAACTTGGTCAAAGTTAGCAACTTTTGCGCTTTGACTCCGCTACTCTATGGACTTAATATAGTATTGTAACTAAGTTTATTTTAGGGCTGGTGTTACTGCTTAGGTGGTTGGTGATTGGGAAATTCTAATTATATAATACTATTTTATAAAAAAATACAATTAAATCAGCTTCACGCTGTATCCCGCACACAGCAGGGTAGGCAGAGGGCACCTAGTGTTAAGACACTCCGTTCCCCAATTTCTGCCGAATTCTGGAGGCATTGCGTGTTAAAAGGCACAACTCAACGCCGCGCTTTGCCTCGGCACCAGAGCGAAAAAATGGAAATATAAATTTAAGTAAATATTTCATTTCCTCGAGTGGGTGTCGAACCCACAACCAGTCGGTTTTGCAGTCACAATATGCGCCCTGCGTCACGACTTGCCCCAGTCTCCTTACTATTTTATATAACTGATTAATATTTATTTATGAATGATTCATTGGGGGCCTGACGTGGTGCAGGGGCACAAGCGTGCGACTGTAAACACGACACGTTCTTGGTTCAATTCCCGATCGAGGATATGAAATATTTTATATTTTTATTTGTACCCTCTTGTAACGATGCAAAACGTGGCGTTGTGTCTGCTGCCCCTCTACACGTAGTGCTTGCAGAATTCGGCGGAAAAAAAGGCACGGAGGTTTGGAATTGAGTCAATGAAAATATTAAATATTTCATTTCTCGAGTGGGAATCAAACCCACAACCGTTGCGTTTATAGTCGCATGCTTATGGCCCTGTGCCACAGCGACCTTTCATTAGTTCAAATATAATAATTTTCCATAATAAGAAAAGATTGATACAAAAGAATTTAAATTTATAATAACCATTGTTTAACTTACCATTATTCATGAGTCTTCTAATATAAAATTGTATTCTAAATATGTTTATACTAATATTGTAAAGCTTAAGTGTTTTTTTAATGCGCTAATCCAAAGAACTATTTGGCTCAAATTTAAAAAAAAAACTTAGAAAATAGATAATCTTATATACGTGTTTCTTTAATTCTATTATAAGTTTCTACACGTGTTCTAGCATAAAATATCATCATGTTATGACATAATTTTTATTTATTGCCATTTAACTATGCGGACGAATCCGCAGGCGAAAACTAGTTCTAATATGAAAAAAAAGTGTACCATTTCAGATCAAACATATTCAAAGAAACAACGTACATACAAATTTTATTTCATTTCACATCAAAAGAATGATACAAAAGAATACTCCACTCGTATATACATTCAAAACATTAGTTTCTGTATATTCCAGAATATGTCACTTTACAACGTGACGTCGCATAAAACATGTGAAAATTGTTGAGAAATGGGACTTATTCTGAATATCGATGGAAGATAAACCTTATTATGGGAAACAAAGCGGCATTATATCGAAATATTGTCACAGCTGATATAAATGGGATAGTGGGATATAAATTTTGATGGCGAATAATAAAATCTTTTGAAGAGTATCAATAACAATGTGATTTTTGGGTTATTTGTCTGGAAATGGTTTTTCTTTTATTTAACTTTATAGCGAGGCAGTGACTTTAAACGCAACGGTTGTGGATTCGATTTTTTGGTTCACTTGGGATTTTTTTTTCATTTTTTTGTCTATGCTATGAGTCTTACCACTAAGTTTCCTTTGCCTAAGTACAATGTAAAGCTATATAGCGTAAACATACAAATCCATCAAAACACAATATATAAAATTATCATGATTTTAATATACATCATCTAATTTGAACACATGTGTTTTCAAATTTAAATAACGTTTTAATAAATCTATACTGCCACTATCATAATTAAGACAAAAAATAAAAACAATCAGAAAATCACCTCACATCCAAACAAGCAACAAGTTACACAAATATTATCACAAAATGGAATCGAACCCACACCATTCTACCTAATAGTCAATACCTGACTGCCAAATAAACTCTCTTCTCACCAGTAAAGCTTAAACATTCATAGTAGAGTACAGGAAATCGAAAATTTCATTTGGCAACATCGTATCAACAAAATTTTGTTGTCTCTATTCGATAACGCCACACGTCGCAAACCGTATTACTCTGTATAGACATCAAACGCGATAAGCGACCTGGCTGGAACCTGCGAGTTGCCTAGTGTTTTTTACGTTTGTCAATTGTGGATGGTATGTAGAATATGAGGATTCATATTTTTTTTGTTAAAAAGAAATAGAGGCCAGTCGTGGCTGGTTGTGGGTTCGATCCCCACTCGAGGAGATGAAATATTTGTTTACGTTTATATTTTCATTTCTTCGCTCTGGTGCCGAGGGGAAAGCGCGGCGTTGAGTTCCGTCACTCAACACGCAATGCCTCCAGAAATTGGCGGAAAGTGGGGAACGGAGCGTCTTAAGTGAGGAACCTAGTGTTCCCTCTGCCTACCCTGTTGTGTGCGGAATACAGCGTGAGGCTGAAAAAAAAAAAGAAATAATTTTTTGCTTTTTTTTGGTAAGACACCCCTCCCATTTTTTCGAGATATTGCGAAATGAACATAAATATAATTGAGAATAATCCTGTGATTGAGAATTGAACTCACAATTTTATTTTTTACATTAAGACACTGTACCACTGCGTCACAATAATTTATATATTAAAGTTAAAAATTGAAATTATATATTACTTTTATTTTAGTTTATATACTACTACAATACTAATCATGATAGACCAGAAGCGTTGGTTTTCTTATAAAATTATTATGGTTTACGAGATCTACTTAAAAAAATGAAGACAACATATTAATATTAGTAATATAGAATTAAAATATTAATATTTTTGTAAAATTAATGTAATTTACCACTGGTGAATCTAAATAAATAAATAAATAAATAAATAAATATTACCAGTGGACTACCATACCTTATCCAATATCATTTTTGTCCAAACGTACTCATATTTTTTAACAAAGCTAAATTTGAATCCGATTTTTTTACAAACTTTGCTTTGATATGTCCATATTGCAAAAACACATTTTTGATATTTTGGAGATGGTCTTTGGCAATGCTATGCTGAGTACAGCCTAAGCCTTGTTAAAAAAGACGAAAACAGTTATTACAGCAAAAGTCTAGAAATATCCAAATTTCGAATGATATCAAAGCATATCTTTAAATTTTGAAATATTGATGAAATATATGTTTTCTCATTTTTGTTGCTAGATGGGCGAAATTCTTGAAAAGAAACCCTTTTTACAATTCTAACATCGTTCCATATTTGCTCACAGCTGGTTCGACTACGCCAGTATGAGGGCACAGAATAAAACTAAGCGTGTAGTTTTTTCTTCCCAACGGCCTAAAGCCTAAAAAGAAAAAAATATCTATTCCGATACCTAGTGAGTGATACATAAATATGAAAGGATTTTGAGCTTCATTTTTTATATAAAGGAAATCTAGTGTCCAAACACTGTACTCCTTACTTTCTAATTAAATTTCGAGATATTGCGTGTTGGGTACAAAACCTGACGTTTGAGTCCATCTCAAACGTCAGGTTTTGTCTTTACAGAACAGGAAATGAAAAGAATTTTCAAACTATTATTAGAAAATTTTATAATACTTCTTTTGCTCTCATTGTTACAAGACCAAAAAAATATTAAATTACAGTTTTTTTTTAATTATTAACAAAACTAATATAATAATAAAAATATGAACAGGCGGAACTCAGAGCCGCGCTTTGCCTCGACGCGACGCCAGAGCGAAGAAATGAAAATATAAATGTAAATAAATATTTCATTTCCTCGAGTGGGGATCGAACCCATAACCGGTCGATTTTACAGTCACACTTTATGCCCCTGCGCCACGGCTGGTCTCAGTAAAAAAATAATTTTATATATTTTATACCCTCTATCTTGGTTCTCATTACTTTGTAGTTTGTTCGCGGTATAGATAATGGCGGCTCTCTTGCCAACTTGTAAATATTGGTCGAGAGGACATTATGTATATGAGATAAGATAATCCACATTAGTACAGCAGTAGTTTATTTTGGACCTAACTACCGCCGTCGTCGTCTCTCGTTTTATATTAGTGTTTTTAAATCAGATATTTCTATATGTTATTTTTAGCTTCACATTTTGTCCGATTTTATACTAAGACGTACGTACGAACCTAATACTATGATACTCCGTTCTCCATTTTCAGCCTAAATTTACATAATATATAGCGAAATATTATTAATTGCAGCGCACTAGTTTTTAGATCTCCACAGATAGATCATTTCCTTTTACATTTTCTTAGATAGGGTCCTATATTTTAATTTTTTTTAGCTACAAGATAGGCAGAGGGAACCTAGTGTTAATACACTCCGTTTCCCATTGCGTGTTGAGCGTTTTGTCTTGTTACCAGAGCGAAGAAACGTAAGTATTAATAAATAATAATTTATTTCCCTGAGTTGAAATCGAATTCATAACGACACCTTTACATAATAACTTATATATCATTTTGATCTAATAAAAAAAAACTCAAAGTTTTCTAACAAACTCAAAGTGTCAAACGTCAATAAACTGACGTAAAAAAAATAATCACAAAATATAAGCACAAAACTCGTTTCAATAATAATGCTATGTATTCAGTGCCAATAAGCTAACAGATGTTTGTTGAATAAATAATACGAATATTATACTCCTTTACGAAATTGACTATGAAATATTGCATTTACATATTAAAGACTGTAAACCAACGAATAATTCATTTACAAAAGGGAAAATTAAAGTTAAATTGTTATATTTTTACCAATTCATGTTATATATACAATAATGATGTATATATAACATGGTTGTGGCTTTGATGTCCACTCGGGGGAATTAAATATTTCCTTTATTTACATGAATATTTTCTTTATTTTCTCTAGTAAACAAGTCAAAGCGCGGTGTTGAGTACCGCCTCTCAACACGCAATGTCTCGAGAATTCGGCGGGACGTGAGGAACGGACATGTCTCAATGTGCCTGCCTATAGAATCCTATCAAATTTTTTCATATTTTAGGATTCTGTACCCAATTGATAAAATGGGACCAATATTACTAAGATTTCGCTGTCAGTGAGTCCGTGTGTCTACCCATCTGTCACCAGAAAATTACATCTCATGAACCGTGATAGACATTTAAAATTTTCACAGATTATCTTTTTCTAGTGCAGCTGAAACAATAAATACTAAAATACAGAATAAAATAAATATGTAAGGTGCTTCCATAAAACAAACGGGATTTTTTGCTCGTTTTTCGACAACAGACAGAAATATTTACAGAATATTCAGACAACAGAAATACTTACAGAATATTAAGATATATATTTACTTTAAAAATAAATTATTCAATTAAAATAAACATTAAAGAGGATTATCATACAATAGCCATTATTATTTTTACGTTTTTAAACATAATGATACGGAATCCTTGCTTATCCCCAACTCGCACTTTTCAGCAGATTTGTTTTATAATATAAAATGTTATCAAAACCAATTGTAATAATTAATCAATTCTCTGTACCTATCGAAATATGCTGAAGAAACGACGAAAGTGTAATTATAAAAATTTAAATAAGATTTAAAAAAAAATTATGCCCGACAAAAATTGTATCTATCTTTATTATTGGATCTATCTTTATTATTAAACCTTTTCCCATATATAATATCACATATTATAATAGTTTTGATATAATGTATAATAATTTTATAAATTCTTTTTCTTTGACAATATTTTATCAAACACAAGACAAAAAGACAATAAAAAATAACAAATTAAGGCTAGGTAGGCCAGACCCAGCCGTACACAGTTAATAGCGCGACAAAAACTGAAATATAGTAATATTTATTGTGGCCTAGCCCCTACATTAGCCCGTTCTATTTGGCAACATCGACGCTGGAAACATTTACATGAATTTATCTGAATTATGAAAATGTACGTCTAAAATATAGTTGTTAATGAAAATGTATGATGTTTATATTATTTTTTTCTATTTACTTCCTTATTGATAATAATGTTTATTATATTATATTGTGAGGCTGTCGTGACCCAGGGGCTCAAGGATGTGACTGTAACGCGACGGTTGTGGGTTTGGTCACCACTCGAGGAAATGAAATATTTATTTAATATACTCGAGTGGTGACCGAACCCACAACCGTCAGTCAGTCAGTCTTTATTTATAAAACAATGATCGCGACACTCGATCAATACACGAACGACTTTCGTCATTACACAAACAAAATATTTTTTTTTAATAAAAAATACAAATGAATTAACAATAATAAGCAATAATAAAAAAAATATGTTTTACGTTTTATATTAATAACAATATAGTTACCAGCGTGGATAAATAAAAAAAATTGAAATTTTATCACTTCCACGATCGAGAATCGAACCTGACCACGCTGACTATGCCACGACGTCAAATTTATTATTTCAAGACATAAAATCAACTTATCGCTGTATCCCGCACACAGCAGGGTAGGCAGAGAAAACCTGGTGTTAAGAGACTCTGTTCTCCACTTTCTGCCGAATTCTGGAGGCATAACGTGTTGAGTGGCAGAACTCAACGCCACGCTTTGCCTCGACACCAGAGCGAAGAAATGGAAATATAAATTTAAGTAAATATTTCATCTTCTCGATTGGGGATCGAACCCACAACCAGTCAGTTTTACAGTCAAACTTTATGCCGATGCGCCACGACTGGCTTCAAATAATTTTATAATAGTTAATTTCAAGTAATTTTATAATTTTTTCCCTATATTTCCTTATGCCATTTTATTACGTCCAATATTTATATAATTATTTTCTTCTATTCTATTTATTCTATATCTATATATCATAAAAATACTACTGTTCTCATTTAAATAATGAAATTTGTACAATAAAGAAACAAAGTTTTTTTCTCATATTCAAACGAAACCAGGACGAGGGGAAGTCAAGTATTCTGCATATTACTATGACACCTTTATAACATCAAAGTTAGGAAATATTCATTATTTTGACTCGCATCGATCAATCATTAAAAATAGTACGGCCCAGTACAGAAATTAATGAATGCTGTCTGTATGTACTTGACATTTTTTAATTGTAACATATTATATTTTTATATAGTGTTGTGTATGTTTCTAGTAAGTGTATACTCTTTTTAACTATGACTTTTTATAAAATATTTTGAGAGGTTATCTTGAATATTGCTATAATGGTGAAATATTTGATTTTTAAATATTTATGAAGTGTTATTCCACACTTGGGGAAGAAAAATTAAAATTATTTGATTTTTATTTTAGGCCAGTCGTTAAGCACAGGCATAAGCATGTGACTGTAAACGCGACGTTGGCGTTAAGTTCCGCCACTCAACACGCCTGCAATGTATGGTACAATGTGAAGCTAAATTAATTAACTAGTAGTTTACATGAATAGTCAATGTTACGGAGCCTAATGGTGAAAAACGTATAAATTCGTCATATTTGTCCGTCCGTCCGTATGTCACAGCCGAAACTTCTATTCCGAAACTATTAGGACTACATAAAAATGTGTGCCCTTCTAGGTTTTAAACTACCAGTTAAACTGGTGAAGCTAAAATTAATATCAAATATTCAAGTTATGATCTATTGAAGCACAGAGAAAATCAAGCTTCTTAGTCTACGCCAACTAATCCATAAATCCAAAGATACGGTTATTAATGTATCGATTTTCTGCATTTTGTATGCAATTCACTGCGAAATCAGCATCTATAGGGAACTTGCCGTGGACCTACAGTTAGGAAATTTATCAGGAAGTGAGAACTTACTACACAAATAAAGGAAAAATCTGAATATTAATAACTTACAGACATTTCATACATTTGTAGTTCATTCCATACAAAATGAGCGCATAAGCCCACAAATTTAAGTTTGATTAATTTTCTAAATTGTACTTCTTGATGGTGCATCCTGAAATTGGTACAGATCCCTCGTGGGGGAGTCTGATTCGCACTTAACTGGTTTTTTTACAGACCGTGACCAGACATAGAGACCAGTCGTGGCGTGACCAGAAGTGTGAGTGTAAAACCGACTGGTTGTGGGTTCGATCTCCACTTGAGGAGGTGAAATATTTATTTAAATTTATATTTCCATTTCTTCGCTCTGGTGTCGAGTCAAAGCGCGGCGGTGAGTTCTGCCACTCAACACGCTCCAGAATTCGACAGAAACGGAGTGTCGTAACTCTATGTAGCCTCTGCTTACCCTGCAGTGTGCAGGATACAGCGTGAAGCTGATTCATTAGATTTATTTAAGAAAATATAAAATGGAAGTACAATAAGACATGAAACAACTTTGGCAAATCCGGTCAGTTGATATAGCTGTTAAAACGATGTAAGCATCTACCGGGGCAGTTCCGAAGTCCAAACTTTGAGATATACAGAAATAATAGTAATATAATATTTTAACTTGAATACCATTGTGTTGAAATAAAATGGAACAAAAAGTTCTGTAACGACACTACACGTATGTCGATTCCAATGCCGGCTGTAACTTTTATTGGCTTTATATCTGTATCAGACTTTTCTTTTCCACAGATCTATTGGGCTTTGTAAGAATTGTCCGAGTTGGATTGTCCTTAAATAGCTACTTTCGTGGAAACATCGAGTTTTATTTTATTTTATTATTTCTAATATAAACTTTGGTGATTTGTTTAGGGCAAAACATAGTTATTAGATGAAACAACTGTCTATAACTTTTTGTGGTTAACGAAATGGACATGGTAACTTAGAAGATCTACAGAAACAAATCATCTCTAAATATGAAATTGACATTTGACATTGACAAGCTAGTTTATTTTCCCAAATTCTTCGTTTTAATTTAGTTATGTAAATAATTAATAACTTCATAAAAAATAAAGAATTTAAGGAATCATAATAAGCACTTGAGAAATTGGGATTCAGATAATTACAATAAATTTTTTATCATCATATTCGAGCGGCGAAAGCTTAATTTTAATGTTCCATTATTAAAGTGAGTGCGTATGAACTGAACGAGTAAAATTTAATTATGTAAAATGACACTGTGAATATGAAATTTATCTGTAGTTATTTCGCTTCATTTTTTATTTATATAAATATGTATGGCCTCGGTTAAAGTACTTGGAAATATAATGTGTAATTTATATCGAATTTCTCAATTAATTAAAATTTTGCGATGCAGTGGTACAGTCTCTGATTGTAAAAGCGACGGTTGTGGATTCGATTTTCACTCGGAGAAATGGATTATTTTCATTTCTGCTTATAAGACTAAACATGGCGGGTCTTGAATTCGAGCTGAAAGTGGTTCACAGAGTGCTTTGACACTAGGTTTTCTCTCGAGCGTCGTCGAGCTACAAAAATATTACCAAATTTTTTTTTCAGCTTCACGTCGTATCCTGCAAATAGCAGTAGGCAGAGGGAACCTAATGTAAAGACACTCCCTTTCCATTAAGACACTTCCGTTCCCCACCTTCCGCCTAATTCTAAAGTAATAAAATGAAAATCTTCAAAATTCTTTTAAATACAAAAAAATCAGTAGCCCAAAAAGCACTAAGAATAAATAACCAATAAGTAAAAAGCCCTAAGAGCCCCAAAGAAACGTAAATCAAACGCCAATATTTACTTATCAAAATCTTTCGTTGCTATTACTCGATAAGAGAGATTTTTCAGTATCTTCAGCTTTTCAGCATTTTAAGATGAAATTTCGAACAAAATTGATTTTATATCACCAATGATTGATAGCAATCTACGTATAAAATTCTATTACAAGCTAGTATCAAAGGATTGACATGATTAATGGCTGAGGATGTCCGTTAAAACTCCAATTGTTACAGAGTTGTTAGCAATTTGTCCTTGATAAATTATGAATACCCCCGTTTATATAAAGAGTCCTGGACCCATCAATCATGTCGGGTTTTAGTGAAGAATTAAGCTTAAATTAAGTTAGTGGCGTTAAGGGTTATTTTCTTTTGTGTGTGGGTGGTATGTGTTCAGTTTTGCTTCTAGTTTTAGCATAGGAGGTATAGGGAACCGAGTGTTAGGACACTCCGTTTACCACTTTCCGCCAAATTCTTGAGGCATAATGCTACGCTTTGCCTTGTTACGAGAGCAAAGAAATGAAAATATTGAAATAAATGATTTTTGCAGGATGGAATCGAACTCACAACCATCGAATTTATAATCGGACCTTCTTCTCGTTATATCAAGTTTAAAGTTATTCTGTTACAAATATTCCGAACACTTAACATTTCAATCATACAATTGTAATGTCAGCGTAAACAGAAAGGAAATGTCTGTTGAATTTTATTTATATTGCGAAAGTTATGAGCGTTCGTCGTAAAAAAGACAATAGCCCTAGAAAAATTCTTGAATGCCTGAAAATACCTACAGCGATTCAATACAATGTTTTTTACTTGATGCTTTATTTTCGTGTTGTTCAATATAGTTTTTTTTTCTTCAGCTTCAAGCTTTATCCCGTGTGTAGTAGAGTAAACGGAGGGAATCTAGTATTGAGACACTCCGTCCCCCATTTTCCGATAAATTTTCATTAGTTGAATATTTAAAAGAAATATATTTTTAGAAAATAAAAATATTATTTTTTTCATTCCCTGAGTGTGAATCGAATCCACAACCGTCACGTTTACAGTACAGGAGGAATGACAGGTTGTAGGTTCGATCCCCACTCGAGGAAATAAAATATTAAATGTTTTAATTTTTACGCTCTGGTATTGGTTTGTTTTTTTATAGAAAAGGACAAGGCAAACGAGCGTTCGAGTCACCTGATGGTAAGTAATTACCGCCGCCTACGACCCCGGCCAACACCAGAGCAGCTACAGGTGCGTTGCCGGCCTTTATGGTGGGAATAGACGCGCTCTTCTATCGAGACAACGCACGGCGTTGGATTTCGCGACCCATCACGCAATGCCGCCAAATTTTGGCGGAAAGCAGGGAGCGGAGTGTTCTAACACTAGGCTCCATCTGCCTACCCTGCTACAAGCGAAATACTACGTATATCATTAGAAGTAATGTTTGAAATTATACACTAATAAATCGTTTACAAAAATTATTCAAGGAAAAACCATTTAGAAGGAGCTAAGCAGATCTCTCTAATCCAATAAAGAGGCCTATAAATTTCGGCCTTCTTATTTGAATAATAAATGGGTATTAAGTATGTATAATTAATTCGTAGTAATCACCAGATCACGGCAGGAAAGAGATTATCTGTCGAAGTTTAAGATTCAACACCGCAATTTAGAGCTCTAATGGTATCGATTATATGTTAAAATCGCACAACGTTGTATTGGTATTTGGTAATCACTGTAAAAATGTATATTGTTTAAGGTTAATTCAGGTAATTAGTTTTTTTTTGGCTTCACGCTGTTTCCTGTATTTAGTAGAGTTGGCAGAGGGAATCTAGTGTTCGTAAAATTTTTTAAAGGAACGCGTGTTGAGCGGCGGAACTCAACGCCGCTTAGTTAATTTATTGATGCGTTTAGTGTAGGAAAGCAAGACAGGCCTTAAAAACCCAGCGTCCTACGGCACGTTTCTCGCTTTCTGTTCAATTTTCAAATCATTGAGTGTTGGAGGAAATTAACGTCTTGTTTCTAGAGCGAAGACATGAAAAAAATTCATTCCCCTGAGTGGAAATTGAACCTACAACCATAGCACTTACAATCACTTTCTGCACCATCACGCCACGATAGAAGAATAAGAAAAACTATACTTGCTCCTTGATAATAAATGACCATTACAAAAGAAATAAAAAATACATCTTCAAAATTCGCTAAGTATTAATCAATAGACGAATGATGTTAACAGTAGATTAATTATAATAGGTAGATATTAAATTCTAATTAAGGAAACGACTTAATTATAAGAGATTTAAGATTTATAATGATTATGAATCTATATATAGATTTTTTGTTCAGGAAAATTTTGCACTCCAGTTCCAGAGGTCAGTCGTAGCGCAGGGGCACAAAGTGTAACTGTAAAATTGACTGGTTATGGGTTCGATCCCCTCTCGAAGAAATGAAATATTTATTTACATTTATATTTTCATTTCTTCGCTCTGGTGTCGAGGCAAAGAACAGCGTTGAGTTCCGCCACTCTACAGGCAATGCCTCCAGAACTCGGCGGAAAGTGGGGAACGGAGTGACTTAACACTGGGTTTCCTCCGCCTAAATGAGGTGTGCGGGATACAGCGTGAAGTTAAAAATTTCTAATAGCATAATTTTTTTTTTTTAATGAAGAGTACATTAGATTCGACGGCGCTTGTAATTTAGAGGTGTCTGGCCAGGGTTAAAACGATACTGTTTATCTGGCAATGGACGTCATTTCTAATATTAAAAATCAGCTTATTTCTAATATTATTCCCAAGAAAATATAAAAAAATATATATAATTTAACGAAAGTTAGGTACTATTTTGTGCATTTTAGTTAACTAATAACTGCTAAACAAAGCACCACCTAAACTCCATATTCCCTGACTAGAGGACGCGCGCGGCTTCGCCCGCTCATTAGGAGTGAATTCTAAAAAAACCACGAAACACGTGTTCGATAAAATATTTTTAACAGTCTGAATTTAATTTTTTATAAAAATCGGTGGCAATTTAAAGATTTTTCCATGTAAACTTTCAACCCCTTATTTGAACCCTTAGGAGGTGAATTCTTAAAAACCATGAAACACGTGTTCAATGAAATATTTTTAAGAGTCTGAATTTCAAATTTTATAAAAATCGGTACAGATTAAAAAATTTTTCCATACAAACTTTCAACCCCCATTTCATCCCTTTAGGGTTAAAACTTTTTAAATTCCCTTCTTAGTGGATGTCCAGAATATGAAAATAAACATCTGCCAAAATTTCACGTTCCTACCATCAGCGGTTACGGCTCTGCGCGCGTCCTACCTCAGTCAGTCAGCACAAGTCCTTTTATATATATAGATAGTACTTACCAGTGTTGGGTGTATGGACAGAGAAACTTTCAGGCTTTATAAAATAACGTAGGTTAGGTCGTACTGTTTTACTGTTCTCTCAGTCTATAAGTTGTGATTGAAATTTGTTTATTATATCAAAATGATATTGAACAATAATAAAAGCAAACCAATACTTAAATAGGCCAGTCGTGGCGCAGTGGCACAAAGTGTGACTGTAAAACCGACTGGTTGTGGGTTCGATCCCCACTCGAGGAGATGAAATATTTACTTAAATTTATATTTCCATTTCGTCGCTCTGGTGTCGAGGCAAAGCGTGGCGTTGAGTTCTGCCACTTAACAAGCAATGCCTCCCGAATTCGGCAAAAAGTGGGGAACGGAGTGTGTTATACTAGGTTCCCTTTGTCTACCCTGCTGTGTGCGGGATACAGCGTGAAGCTGATTTTTTATAACTATTTCAATACTTAAATAAATATACGTTTATCAGTTGTCATTGAAATGAAACATTTCGAATGTTGTTGCAAAATATATAACTGAAAAGTACAGCAATAATGAAAATATAATATCCAAATTGACAATTTACAACATTCCCTTTAACCATTTAATTAAACAGATTTAAAGTTTGATAGTAACCCTCTGGTGTTAGACAAAAATGTTCCGAACCCAGACCCAACTCAAAATTGATAGCGCGACCCTTTTCCGGAGTATGATGTATGAGAGGCGTATTATTTAACTAGTACTTTATAAGAGTTTCTCAGGGTTCCCTCAGGGGTCAGTTTTCAGTTCTAACTTTTATATATTAGTTACGGATCCTATTCGAGATTTATAGGTTTTTGTAACAGCTAAGTCTCGACTGGTATCAGATAATATAATTGATTTTTTTTCGCAATTTTTTTTATAAATTGTAAATATATTGTAATGTATAAAAAAATTATAATAAAGTTCAAATACTAACAGTTTACATCCTCACTTCGTTGAAAAGTTAAATAAATCAAAAATAGGTTATGTTATAGGTTACGATTGATGAAACTTAAAATAGTATATTAAATAATAAAAATATCTATAAAAAAAAAAAAAAAAAAAATATTTATTAACAAATAACAAGTACAATTTTTGTTACATCTGATGGTACCCACACTAGGTAATCCTGTATCGTGGGTTCCAATATATGATTTTACAATTTAAGTTTAATGTTGACACTCGTTTTACAAGACATAAATAATAATAATACAGTAAAAAAAGAAGGTAAATAATCATTAGGTTATTTTAAAACAAAGTAAAGTTTTTTTTTTTTTTTGATTGAAAAATTTTGAAAAATTGTCATTTCAGTTAAGATCAATAAAGTTAATAATAATAGGTACTATTGTATATGTGATAAAAGATTTTCAGTGTTATTATAGTCTAAAGAAGTGAGCCAGGACGAAATTTTAATTTTAGCTTTTTTGATCGAGCAAAGCTTAATATCACAAGCACTAGCAATTTTATTGTAAATAAATAATTCTATGTAAGGACTGAAACGTCTGGCGAAGCAAGATTTTATTCTTGGCAGT
>JAATLQ010034069.1:0-20804 GCA_013421005.1 Heliconius erato x Heliconius himera | reverse complement strand
AGTGAATAACGCACGAACAAAAGAATCAAACATACGTGTCGAATCGAGAGCCGCTTCTCACTGTGACATCGATATGGGATTTAAATGAGATACAAATTTTAGCAGAAAAATATTTCGCCCCGACCATATTTACAAATACCGCCAGAGCTGTTAACCTTAGCACGAAGGGAAGGGCCGAGAACGCCAACGCATATCTGCAAAGTTTTGAAAATCGCTGTGCTGAATTGGAAAAAAAAATTACTTACCCTGATATAAATTGAGACAGGTCCGAAAGTTGTTCCTTTGGTGTTTAATTCCGGTAATCACGTATACGATCACGTAGAGAGAAAGGGTAACACTCGCGTGTGGTTGAGCGGTGGCGAGCAGCGGGAATGTCGGCGTGTTAGCGGTCGCGGCTCGTGGTAGCAACTGAAGGCCGCGCGGCGGGGGGCCACTTTATGTGCGCGAGCGCACCCTGCATCGCCCACGCTCTGGTGGATCTTCGCGAAAACCTGCTGCGGTTGTTTTCAGATACATTCTTTGTTTTTCTTCTTCTTTTTTTGGTTTTTTAAATTGTCCAACCCCTAGGTAATTTGGTAGAATTGTTTTACTGTAATTTATAATTTATATTAAATTTATTTTATTTATTTATTTTTATTATTATTAATATGCAAAATAATTAAAAGTATACTATTCAAGTTTATTTTATTTTTACTTTTGAATTTTTGCTAGTTTGGAGCTAATTAAGCGAAATAGCACATATATACATAATATATACATATCAAATAAAACCTACATAGATTAATTTCCTTGAGTTTTCCTGAAGTACCTATTCTAAAATAATAATTGGGAAAAAAATTTTGGAAACTCTTTGGAAGTCCTACAAAAAAGTAGGTACCTAAGTACATACGTTATATTCCTAAAATTTTTACAAACTGCAATGAATTTATTACCCTTAATACCAAAAAAGCATTTCTCAATGAAACTTTATTAAGTCTAGATTTCCTTTTCAATGTTCCTTAAATGTAATAGACGTGACACGATCTAGGTCACAATTCGACCCTAATTTTAGTACTTAATAGTATTCACAAGGATCAAATTTATCATCAGATAACGTAATTTAAGTATTAAAAGTTGTCTTTCAAACTTAAAAATAATTTAATAATTTACACCTATTGTATCTAGATTAATTATATAGCATAATCTGTAGCTGATAACGGTTACATACTAGATCTAACTATTTTGACCAGACTGCGTGACACAAAGGAGGTTAGTGTGTTTATAATTCTATGAAAAATATTGTATGTTTGCTGTCAATCGTGTAATTGCTCAGTATTGATTATGCAAAAGTTCTGAGCTTGGCTTGATTTTTCTTTTAAGTTTATTATATATGAGTCAAAAGGAAACACTGAACTGAAGGAAAAACTGAATAAGATTACATTGTTGCCCATCTGTCCGTCTGTGACCATTTACCTCGATGACGTGGAGGTATCAAGTTCAAATATCAGGATTACGATCCCTTGGAGCGTAGAAAAAAATCAAGCTTCTAAGTAAACGTTGTACTTTGTATGAAATTCGCCGCGAAACGGAGTGAGAATATACAATAGGATCAAATCCGAAAAGTGAAAATTTATAGGTATTTCATAGAAATAAAATAATTAAAATGCAAACGTATAATTTTATTTACTTCATTTCATATACAATTAGTGCATACGCCAAAACAAACTGCAAATTTAATTTTGTTACTAACTTAAATTTTTTAACTTTATTCACCGCGTAATCAAAACCTATAGAATATTTTGCGTAGACCTACTACTATTACTATTACAAAATTTGACAAGAAGTTGCTGTACAAATAAGGGAAAAATTCGAAATATATTAATATATATTAAAATAAGGTCAGTCGTGGCGCAGCGGCACAAAGTGTGACTGTAAAACCGACTGATTCGAGGAGATGAAATATTTACTGAAATTTATATGTCCATTTCTTCGCTCTGATGTCGAGGACAAGCGCGGCGTCGAGTTCTGCCACTCAACACGCAACGCCTACAGAATTCGGCAGAAAGTGGGGAACGGAGTGTTTAACACTAGGTTCCCTCTGCCTACTCTGCAGTGTGCGGGATACACTGTGAAGCTGATTTTTTTTTATTTTATATAAAATGAACGTAAGTTTGTCAACTTTCATAACGTGTGATTCTCGTTGACCTACAATCCTGAATTTGGAACCCTCGGAGGACAAGTCCGACTCGCACTTGACCGGTGAATTGAATGTAATTGCAGTTATTATAGACAATAATGTTAATCAATATTTTGTATTGACTATTGCCAAATATATATTTATATCCACTATTTATTTTGTTTTTGAACTAAGTGAAAAGTGGCTTTAAGATCAGTTTATATTTATTTAATTATTTTTTAATCATTATTAGTCACAAGTATGCTTTGTTAGATAAGTACACTCTTCAATACATAATAGAGTAGACATATTTTCCTAAATAACTACTACCTCTAATATCTTAAGAGAGTGTTGGAATCCTACACGGATTCCTTCACGGACGCCTTGGATTCAAATTTACCTTATGAGGCTTATAATCACTTATTTGCCATAAAATTAATAATTCGCTAATATGCGAAATTTACACACTTTTTAATAAATATATCAAGAAAACGTACGATATCACTTAATCAAAAAAATCACAATTAAGTGAAGACAAACAGATTCTGACCACGATCTTCAAACATGAGAAACCGACTACAGAAAGAGTCCTTAAACTAAATATAATCCAAAAAATCAGACAATACACAGAAGTGTCATGTAGAAAACATAAAACAAACAATTTCTTACATAAATACGTTTTTCTGTTAAATGGACGAAGTGAGCCTTATTAAGACATGGGCTGTACTTTATCGTATATACTAATCTTCGCCCGCCCATTACGTAGGTAGCTGACGATTTTATAATAACATCTTAATGCAACCATAATGCTAGGGTTATCTTACTAGCTTTTTTCCCGTACTTTGGTTTTTTTTTCATAAATTACATGTACCAATTAATAAATTCGTTCCATTTTATAATATTATTTTTTTTTATCTGTTTCATAATCCAAGTTCAATCCAGTTTTCTTCAAGGCTGGTGAATAGACCTATGGTTTGTTATTTAGCACAAAAAACTTTTTAAATATTCATAAATTATACATTTGAATTAGTTTTCAAATTAAAGTTTACAGATAGTGTCCAACTAAATTGAGGATAGATATAAGAGAACTTGTTCTATTCAAATGTGTATTCTGCGAAATAGTCACATTCGTCTTCTCCATCCGTTATAATGAAGATATGGTTGATTATTATAAGGTTCATTGAAATTGCTTTATAAAAAGTATGAAATGATTTAATAAAAATATATAATACTATTTATAGAAAGAAATTACTACGTACTTATCCACTAAAAAAAATCTTAAAATAACCGTGGTTCATAAGGGTCTCAAATATACATTATCATAGAAATAGTATACAAATACTACACACACGTACCGTATGCATTACTTCTATAGTTAAGTATGAAGTAAGAATCTTTATTTTATGCTGGGAAATGCGTTTTAAGCAGAGCGCCATTGCGCCAAGCAGAGGTGCCGTACAAAGGAACGGTACTGCTACGACAGACCTACCACACTGAATTAGTAAGCGGTCTCTACCCTACTAGTGTGATCAATAGTATCGTTGTAGCGCCCATGCCAGCATTCGGCCAGAAAATGATGCACTCATTCCCCGGAGGCATTACTCTCATGGCGCGCCAGCGACAACACCCAATCTACAATCTAATATGGTTGCCAAAGCAACCGTGCCTCGTCAGTATCACACCAATCTGAACGTCAGCAGAAATCTCTGAACCTATAACCTCAACAGTGCATGACCCAACCTCTTCCTCCATATACTCGGCGATGGTGGAGGTTGTGTCGGATTATTCGCCGCAAGAAAAATCTTCTGGGCAATAAGTACCCGCCACTGAAGGTTCACTGGCACGCTCATTGCTCTTCGTCCCGAATGGCAAAAGTATTCTAAAGGGCCAGCAGCAAACGTCAAGCACCAAGTTCAGGTTATCCGACTTCGCCCCATGAAGAAAGAACCTAGTGTAAGGTAAAATAACTTTTAATATACATATATTATTTTGTACCTATGTTACCTACATATTTATCTTAATGTCATTTTAATATCTAATAGAAGTCATGCTATTTTACAATATTTATTTACATATTGCTATTCAGATTTTAGAGTTGTTGTTTACTATGAAATTTTAAGCATGAGGGTGGTGAGTTTGGTATTCATACATTACATAGCTAGAGATGCAAGTCTAGTTCTAAGCATAATTTAGAAGCAATGCTAATTTAAAATCGTTTTGAAATAGCTAAAAAAAACACAAATGTAGTGTTTAAATAATATATAGATATAAAAAAATCATTTACCTAAGTACGCAAGTATTTTGATTAAAAGCTTGAAGAGCTGCGTTTTAAAGACAATAATAAAAAGATCCCAATTATCACTTTACAGGCTTCTGGAAAAGTACAATTAATTTCTTGATGACTAACTCTAAAATGGAGACAAAACAAATTAGTCACTACCTATTATTGTCACAAATTGTTCAGAGACGTGTCCTTATCTTCCAGTTTTCATTGTTGCGCAATAATTATTTTTAAAAAATATCAATTGCAAGTAAGTACATGCCAACGTACCTGTATCCCACATGGTTATTTTTATTTATAAAAAAAATGTAAACAAAAATTTTTATTTTGAATTTCAGACTACGAGATATTCATTTCTATACCGTATATGAAGACGGCAATATAGATGACGAGGTATATATAGGTAATGATTCTAGTACAATCCGCGAGGTGTAAGCTGAGCTTTGCGTAGTGTGGGTATTCGTATATAATGTAGATGTGACGTTGGCCGTTAAGCGCAACGCGCAACGTGTTTGGTCTAAACTTGTATATATCTATAATGAATTCTTATTTTTTTATTTTTATTTTTGATTTGTTAAAACATAAAATTAGCACTATAACTGAACAAGAACGGAAAAATGTATGTGAAAGCAGTAAAAAAAATCGCCGACACAACGCTGTTCTTGATGATAAAATTATTTATACAACCAAAAAAAAATACAGGAACGAGAGATAGAAAATATTTAAGGACCTTACTTAACCACTGAGAAAAATATAAGGACTTGAAAAAATGTCATGTAAAACTATTAAGGACGTAAAGATAAGTAAAATGTTGTAGATCCAAAATAAAAGCTTAGTAACGAAAAAATATAAATGTCTCAAAAAAAAATCTTAGTACCACGATCGTTTATTATTATGCGTTTAAGCATTCAGGTTTATTTACAAACATTGATTGCTTATGGCAATTGTAAGAATGCTAGCGAGCCAAAAGAAGTCCTAGGTATCAAATTCGCTCGTGCGCAGTTGAGCACCTGCAGATATGAGATTAATTTACGCTGATTTAATCCATTTTTTACTTTCTTAGGGATATTTATTATCAATATTCATTTGCAGTGAATTGCGTTGTTAACGGAGAAAACGTACAAAAGTGGCACATTTTTCTTAATAACACCATCTCAACAAATTTATATATTTTTCAAGAGGTAACTATAGCAGATAACTTTAACTTAATAATAATCTTAATAATATAAAAGGCTGAGACCATCATGGCGCGTGATAAATATTTTCGTTCCTTTACAAAGCCAAAAATCCCAGCTTTAAGTCCCGTCACTCAACACGCAATGCCTCGAAAAATTCTGTGGAAAGTGGAGAGCGGAGTGTCTTAACACTGGATCCGATCGCCTACAATATAACACGCGTGAAACTGATTTTTATTAATAATAATAATAAAACACTTAAATCTTTAAATTGAATTACATTTATTTTTGTTTAATTAAAAATAATCAAAATGACATATTTATATATGAATATTGAAATAAAATTATGCAATACGTACTAATAAACAATAACTTTGTCCCCTTTATTGTCACACAATCACTTACGGGAGTAGCTGATATATGTGTTTCAAAGTTCAACTAGTAATTACTGTACTATAAGTATACATTTCCTATATATGCTGAATAAAAGACTAATAATAGTTTATAATAATGAAAAGAAGGGGCTTATTTCAATTCAAATTAGTTTCTAGAAGGTTGTATGATTATGTCATAATACATTTGTATATATTGAATCCGACAAACAATATTAACAATACTTATTTAGAAAACGTATAAATATTCAAATTCTTATACGTTTTACAAATAAGTATTTTTCTTTCCTAAGTGTGGATTAAGTTTAAAAAAATTAAAAATATTAACAATTGTTTTTTTGTATTAGAAACAGTTTCAACAATTCTTGCGATCTGTTCTCATCGAGTAATATATAATTTACCTAAATAAAATTCTTGCGATCTATTCTTACCGAGAAATATAGAATGTGATTATAAACTTTTAAGGAAACTTATTAAACTCATAAAATAGCTTTCTAGAAATGTATAGATTTTTAGCAGGCTTAATATCCTAAAGACGATTGTAGGTTCGTTTCCCACTCGGTGGAATGAAATATTTAATATTTTCATTTCCTCGCTCTGGTAACGAGTCAAAGCGCATGATCTAGTTCCACTAATCAAGACGCAATGCCTCAAAAATTAGGTGGAAACGTTTCAGTTGGGAATAAAATATCTTAATTGAGAACGGAGTGTCTTAACACTAGGTTCTCATGTTCCCTCTGCCTAAGAAAAGAAAAAAAATATTATAGCCGTACGAGCCCGCCGCCTGCGCTCGCTGACATCTGCGAGTCATACCAGGCGCGACACGACGACTGCTCTGCTACTGTATTGTAAAACTATAATATATTTTTAAAATATTCATTATATAAAGTTATATTTATTTTATTGTAGCTTGAAAAACATAAAACACGTACGTAACTGTTTTATGTTTATAGAAGATAGATATTTATGTTGTCGCAAACTTTAAAAGAGAAACAATTTCGTCATATGTACATGTTGACTGCGCATCTTTACAGTTTCCGTGAAATATTTATTTAAATGTATATTTCCATTTCTTCGCCCTGGTGTCGAGGCAAAGTGTGGCATTGAGTCTCCAAAATTCGGTGGGAAGTGAGGAAACGGAGTGTCTCAACACTAGTTTTCCTACTCTGCTGTGTGCAGAATAAAGCGTGAAGCTGATAAGAAAATAACAATTTCTGCAGCGCATACCCGTCAAGTTCTCTTGTTTTTTTTACATTACCTTTTAGTTTTACTGCGCTCTACATACAGGTCTTAGCGTAATGTAGTCTATACCTATAGTCTACAGCTTCCTCGATTAATTATCAAAAATATTTTTTTGTAATCGAACGGGTAGTTCCAAACAAACTCTTCCACTTTATAATATAGGACAAACATAATAAACTGAGTAAATCACACACATCGCTATAAAAAACAATATTTTATTAATTGAAAGTTTTAATTTAAACTCAACGCGAAGTTCTGAGTTCCTTAAATGAAATCTCAATTATATACATTGTTTTATTTGCCTATTTGGCCTATAACTATACATCCTCTCGGATATTACGTACCTCACTATCATTTTTGCCTCAGTAACAGATCGTCTTTAAAATATAATAACGTCATCTAATTGAAATGCAAATTCAATTCTCTTCATTTTTGATTTAATGCTTTTTATATATTCATTTATTTTTTTTCATACACATTTGGAAAAAGGACGTTTTGATCTCTTTACAGCAAACCGTGGTCATGGTTAGAAACTTTCTAACAATTGAGACCTATTTCAACAACTTTGAGGTCGCAAACCCACCACACCAGACGTACAGTCAGCTCATTCTGCAAGAATCTAGAACAGCACGGGAGGTAAATGAGAAATTGTTGGTGGTAGTTTAATATAATAATTGTATGAATTGACAAACGTATGCTTTCCTGAGTCTTTCGTATCGATGTGTTGGATAGGTCGGGCAGGTATCCAAAATATTATAATATTAAAATATGAATGCATCAAAATTCAATGTAGTTCATTTCAAGAGTGGTATGGGTCTTGGAGAAAGCTATTTGAGCACTAATTCTTTACATCTCATACTGTGATATCATTTGTAAAAATAGATATAATTTTGTATTTTGAATAAGATAAATTTTTGAAGAACATATTTCTGTTCAGCTTATCTCGTTTTCCAAAACATGAATAATTTTATCAGTTAGAATTCTTGCAGTGGATAGTACTACTAATTTAACATTTTGAGCATCTACGATAACTGTTTAGGCATATTACATAAATTTAACTCCTTCATCGCTTAGAATTATTGCTCCGCTTAAAAAAATATTAAAATTATTTTATCTCAAAAATTAGTTTTTGTTCATCTGTTTATTATTTGATATAACATATTATTTACAAGAAAAATACAAAAATCAGAAAATTTCTTCTTTGAATGACTTTTGAGCACACACGACCATGGACTGTTCGTAGTGCATTTGTTTGTTTTTTAAAAATCAGCTCTCATCGGCTTTTCTTTGATCTGTTTATTAAATGATTTTCAAAGGATATGAAACATCGCCTGACTGTGAACTCGATGGTTGTTGGTTCGATCTCTATCTGGGAGAATAAATTATTTTAATTTTTCCTCTTTGGTAAAGCAAAGCGCTTAAAGCCTTCAGGCAGAAAACGAAGAGTGTAACGTTTCGACGCTAGATACTTTTTCTGCAATAAGGCAAAATCTATTGTTAAAAATCGGAAGCGGGTAACGTTTTTAAAGAAACATGTTAAAAACACACATCGTCTATATGATTCTAAATTATTTTGAAAGAGATACTATGTAATTGCAATAAGTGATATGTATCACCTACTAACAATACTTCACACTAGTTTCCTTCCAACAGGGGCCGTCACTTACAAGCGAGTGCCCCCGATTGACACAATTCCACTGCTTTTATAGTTATTTTCCACCTAAATCTACCCTCTTTTACACGAGTACGCTAACACTATGAAGCATTTTTAGGCTTTAATATATTTTATAAATACATAAATGTATTAAATCAATCACTTTAAATTTCGTAGACCTAGGATTATGTAAAGAAATAATATGGTTGTTCCCAACATTGTATTGCAGAACGTTTACAGCCCATTTACAACGCAATAAAATATTATCAGCAATGCAGTTATAAACCAAGCGACGTGAATGTATAGTTGTAACTAAATACGCGCTATTTTATATTTCCATTTTCAGGACAAAAATCAATCATTTGATGATGTAGTATGTACCGGTTAATGGGAATGTCTTAAAGACACAACATTGTTCTTCCTGTCGTCTAAAATCCGATTTCTATAATTTATTTCACTAATATTTTATTTGTAAATACTTCTTTATTTATTTTATTTAAAAGTCAATTTTGAAAAATAAAAGTAATGCTAATGCTAATGTGTGTAATGCTTTTAAGATTTAGTAAAAAAATATACATTTTAAAAGAGCCCAATTCAAGTTACACATTTTTCGACATTATACTTGTTTACCGCATATAGGATGATGAGCAGAGAAAATAATAAAATAAGGTTAAGGCCTTGTTCAGCACTTTCCGCCCCAATTCAAGATCCAGTCCATTATATTTAATAGAGTTGGAACCAACGCCGCGCTGTGATCTATCGGAGCGATGAAATCAAATATAATTCAAATACAATCCAAATATACTTCCTTTTGTAGAAATCTAACTCGCAACCATTATTTTTACAGTTATACGCTATAGCACTGTGCTACGATAGCCTCATCATATGTTATAAGTGCGATATTCTTAGATAAGTATATAATCACACAAACACAATTTATAATAAAGTATAAACAGAATATATTTCGAAGTTGATCGTAATCGTCTAAATTGAAAATTTATACATATATAAAATTTTGCATAGTATAATTTTCTTGTGTTTTCAATAACTTGTTCAGATATCAATATTTGATTCAATTTAGGGTCACCTGTGCTAGCGTGATATAATTATAGTAGAATCTATATTTCTACAACACAAATTTTGACAAAGTAGGATAAACAATGTAAATGTAAATGTAATATCATTAATCAAATAAACCAAAAGCATTTTAATAATATTTTAAATTTTTATTCAATATTTTCTACAAAAACAAAAGCTCAATGACAAACACACCGTGTTTTTCGCATTCTATTTTCATAGTAAACTGGAACCGGAAAAAAATATTTCGAATGATAGCAACCTTAACTCGCGGCAGTTATAGACAGTCAACCATGTTTTATAGTGTTGAAAAAAGAATAAGCTTTAATTTCATATATCATTAATTTAAAAACACATGAGTGCAAATTATCAACATTAAGTGACCTATTTAAACCAGGTAACCCTGGGGTTTCAGCAGACTGAGAGGTGGCAACCATTGTTTTTGCAATTTTTTATTCGATTTTCTTTCTAATGATATTGGATCCATATTTCCTAGAAAAATATAATTACAAACTTATATTTGTATTAATTTCATACAAAATGAGTGTATATGTAATAATTGTAATTGATTAAATGGTATAAACTTGGACAGAAATAAAACTGAGTTCTGTTTCTATTTCTACAAGAGAAGTTGTTACCCGCAACACCATTTACGCATTTTTTCCTTTTCCGCAAAAATTTTGGGAAACCCTCCCTAACTCCCTAACCCTACACTAATACAAATTTTATATTTCTACCCTGCATAGTTTTTTGGTTGTGTGTTGTCTGTCAGTCTCTGTAATATAAAGGTTTTAAAAATATATAGATAATTATTTAGGCTGTTTATGGAGGAGTAATTACTCAAATCAGTACATTATTTTTTTTACGTTGTGGCTAGCATATAACTATATAAAATAATAGATAATAGAATACACAATAAAAGTCATCGTTATATTGGAAACCGCTCTAAGAAGCAATACACATACGAGTATACATGATATATTAGATAGTTAAAAAGGAATTAAAATAGTTAATGTAGTAAAATATATTAAACAAAAAAAATATATAAAAACAATCAAAATTAAACTAAATTGAAATAATTTTATAACGATAAACAATTGAATTATCCCTATTAGTAATTAATGTAATTCTGTATAAAAAAAATAATATTATAAAATACAGTATTATGTTATGTAATGAGTATATGTTATGAAGAGGCCGATCGTGGCGCAGCGGCACGAGGTGTGACTGCAAAACCGACTGGTTCTGGGTTCGATTCCCACTCGAGGAGATGAAATATTTACTTAAATTTATATTTTCATTTCTTCGCTCTGGTGTCAAGGTTAAGCGCGGCGTTGAGTTCTGCCACTCAACACGCAATGCCTCCAGAATTCGGCAGAAAGTAGGGAATGGACTTCCGTTCCCTCTGCCTACCCTGCTGTGTGCGGGATACAGCGTGAAGCTAATTTAATTTTTTTTTTTATATGTTATGAATAAAGTTGAGAAAACAATATTATATTTATTACATTGAATTGACAAATATTTGAGACCATCGTGGTGCACAAGCGTGTGACTGTTAACGCAGCATTTATAGGTTCGATTCCCACTCGGTATTATTTTTATTTCTCCCCTCTGGTAGCAGGGGAAAACGCAACGTTGAGTTCCGGCACTGAACTCTTGCTTCGAAAAATTGGCTTAAAGAGGGGAACGTAGTGTCTTAGCACTATACCCTGCTGTATGCGGAGTACAGCGTGAAGCTGAAAAAAAGGAATAGTTTTAATTAAAATAAAATTTATATGAATATAACTCACTGGTTAAGCAAAAGTAAACAAATATCTAAAAGTATAGCGCGCACAACACGCAAATGGTACTCAGAAACTGCACGATTTCCGCATATTTGTGGATCGCTCTCGCGGCTGGATTGTATTGAATAATAACTAGATAGGCTTTATGTTCACGCTTTTATAAAAATGTAGTCCTTGCTTATTATGTAAATTATCTTTGTGGTGGATTACTACTGAGAATTGTAGCAATGACAATCTATATTTTCTAGACAAGTATATAAATAATTTTTTGCGTAAATAAAACAAATAGGAAAATATTCAGATTTATTTGGATTCTGGAATCTAAAGTGAAATAAGGCAGTCCATGAACCAGTGGAATCCTATGCATCACTTCCAAGCGCTCTATAAACAATATTGTAGAAAGATATAAATCATATAAAGACAAAAAAGATAAAAACACTTTTGTTTTAATAAAACTAACTCAATAAAGACCCTACACCTACAAAAAAAACAAAATATTAAAGATACTGGAGGAAGATCACGTAAAAAGCATGAGGACCACTTGGAATGCATGTATAAACAGGTTGATACAGTGGACGAGGCGAAAGAGGTATGTGGAGACCGTAGCCTTTATCGCCCTGTTCTCCCTGACTACCCCGCCAGGGGTACAACGTGGAGCTTATTAAATAAGTAGAAAAGAGTAGATGTCTAATATCTATAATGTTTATTCAAGTTAGAGATAGTAGTGGCGGTGAACGGTGTGCAACTTTAAGCGCGACAGTTGTGGTTTAAGTTTCTCTAAAAGGATCAAGTACGGCGCTTAGTTACGTCACTCAACACACGCTTCTTGCGTTTGCTTGGTATCTATAAATGCTTTATAACTTACTTTTTTATGAGCCGACAAGTATAATAATTATTATATTAAGGACATAGATATGGCAAAGGCCTTCGATCGAGTGTAACACGGGACGCTCCTTGAAAAAACTTCTATCTTACGGGCTTCCCGAGAATTTATGCTAGTGGATTGTCAGCTTTCTCACTGGGCGTAGAATCAAGTCACTGTCGGAATATATACCCGTAAACGCTGGCGTCCCCCAAGGCTGTATGCTGTCCCCTACGCTTTTTCTTTTGCATATCAATGACATAATAGTAGATACTAGTATTCATCCTAGCAATGAAGAGACCCTCTTGAGGTGAAAGAAACTTGGATCAATTCAACTCCTGGAAGATACAAGTTTGCGCGTTAATCACTATAAAAAACTCATTTGTCGTATCACCAGTCTGCCAAAACATTCCCCTTATAGCAGCGCCCAGTATCAGTATATTGGGCCTTAATGTTTCGAGTGACTGCCAGTATCGCGATCATCTGGAAAGCAAGGCAAAATTGGCCTCGAAGAAACTGGGTATCATCAACAGAGCGAGACGGTACTTCAAGCCAATACGTGGATCTACATCACACCATCTGGATAAGAGGCACTCCACTTCTCTGCGGTTTCGTATAAACTTCCTTCCACGCTGCTGTGGAATGGCCTATCTATGGCAGTGTTTTCAGTTTGATAAGATTTGGATACATTACTATATATTACATTATGTACCTACAACTTAATACGATTTCTAATAAAGGTGAAATTTATTTATAAACATCGTTTCACTAAATCATGGCAAGATTTTTGAATCGTTTTGTCAATGCTTATCTGAACAACTACGGGTAATTATCAAATGTGGCAGTATTCACAAACAATTATAATTTATGTCGTGCCCAGGCCTAATAGCTATACCTACACAACGAGTTACTTTAACAGTCGTTTCTAAAACGTGCGGGTACGAACAAGACGACGAAAAATTAATTATCCCGATAGTTTTGTCGCTATAGCAAATATAGTTTATAGGAGTACACTGCAGTAGCTACCAATAGACCTATGATTAGAGCTTTGCAATACTTAGTTACCATATTTCTTATGTTGATAATATTGTTACGTTATCATAGCGTTTCCACGCGGACGAAGTCGCGGGCGGCCTCTAGTTTTACATAAATATACACTTTTTTTGACGCTGGGAAATGGAGTTTACGCAGACCGCTCTTGTGCAAGTGAAATATGCTGTACGGACACACGGTACTGTGGAGCTCACTGGAGAATGAAACCGATACTATCCACTAAAACCCAGCGAAACCTTCCCACTTAAGTGGGGGAAGGATCACCCACCCATTCCACTACTGTACTGTGGATAATCGCCTATCGCGGGTCACCATCGTGTTTAGGATAAGCCTCAGCAGCCTTCATGAGTGACTCTCTGTTAGGGAAGTTGAAGATGAGCGTAATGCCATCTACTACCACCTGGCCTACGACGGTGGAACGGACCTCCATTTGCGCTGATTCTGGACTCGCACACCGGCTCCATGGCCTCCTTCAATGCCATAACAGAATCGCAAAAGGAGACCATGGCAGACCAGTACCTCTCACTATCTAGGATGACCTCCCCGCCCCCATACACTTGACAGTAAGAGGTCCCTACCGAGTACAGCCTTCAAAACATGGCGTCAAGCGGGGCATTCCACCAGTCACACACTGGTAGAATGCCCCGCGGTGGATGCGCTCCACTAGCGCTTGGCACTCATGACAAGCTGGTGATAACTCCCGGCGTGCATCTAATGCAGGTATTTACCGAAACAACCGTGCCCTGTTAGTACTTCCTGCAATCTAAACATCAGCACCCCAAAATTACCTTGGATCCAGCATTTAAAATGAGGGCGAACAGCTTCTACCATCGCTAGACCTGCCCCAGGTCTACTTCTATCGCCCGATCAGGGCTTTGTCGGCTATATAGATACATACTTGATTGAAACTTAGCTCTCATTTCACAATTATGTTCTTTGTGGGAATATGGGGTTGATAGAAAAGACTTAAATTAAATTTTAGGGCATTTACAATAGTGAAAAAATAACTAATGGCAAATTGAGGCACATAAAACGCGTTGCCATAGTAACCTGTATATTAATTTCATTAAATTAATGTCTTTTTATGCATTATTTAATAAAAATATTGGCATGATTCACTTCTTCTCCGTATATAAACTATAACTGTACTGAATTTCCAACCCAGAGGGGTTTGTATTATTTTCGTAAAAAGGGGGACAAAATTTTGGCTTCATGTATTAATATACAGAGTGGAAGTGTCAGCACCATTTTAAATGAAACCACACTAACTAATATAAAAGCCTAATACATTTTTTTAAAATATCCCAAAAATTAAAAAGTGACTTTTTCAAACAAAATAAATAATAAAATTATTGTTGTAATATAAAACGACATTTGTCAAGAACGACGCAAGCACACATAAACCTATAAAAGGGAAACCGCCTCATTACCAAATCTAGTCGTAGGTATTAGCGGCAAAGTTCAAAGTTGATTATCCTTTAGTAGTATTTTTGTAGTAGTGTGTGTTTACGTTATTGGTATCTATGCGTATATACTGCGTCACACGAAATACAGGTACAGATAATATCGTGAAATGAATATCTTATCTTGATTAATTTCTTTAGGTATGGGGTTAAAATATTTTACCCTATATGCTGTTCCTGTAAAAGGAGCGCTGATACTTCCACTCTGTATATACATATAATTTTTAATGATAATAATATTATATTTTATTTATATTCAGTATCTATAATTTAGAGTAGACAGAGGAAACCTAGTATAAAGACATTTTGTTCCCCACTTTCCGCCGAATTAAATATTTTAGTACTCGAGTGGGAATCGAACCCACAACTTGTCGTGCCTACAGACACAGTTTTGTGGCCCTGCGTTACGACTGGCCTCGTATTTTTATTTCTTTTATTAATTAAGTATTATTTATTCCTAACGATTTCTCCTTTTCCCTTACATATTTTTTATTTTCATTACCAAAATCTAGTTTCACATGGCTTCAGCTTATGAAATTAATATAACTTGTAGTTTTATAAATTAAACATACAAATTAAATTTTAATTGCAATTAGCTATTCACACGGCTTACTGTACGCGATTCTCACCTTATATTATAACATAGTAACATAATAAAGTTCTTCCTCTCAGTAATTTCGCAAAGGTTACCAACAATACATAAATGTTTTGGCGCACCGTAACAGTAAGTCTTATTGGCCATTGTTCTATCGTAAAGGCACTGTCATGCAAAAAGGGCTATCTCGTAAAACGAAGACCTGCCATGATCAAATGAAATTGCTTTATTCTTATAATATTAATGTGGTGAGGCCAGTCGTGGGGTAGCGGCACAAGTGTGTGACTGTAAACGCGGCAGGTTGTGGGTTCGATTCCCAGTCAAGAGAATGGAATATTTAATATTTTCGGGGCAAAGCAGGGACTGGAGTGTCCTAGCACTAGGCTCCCTCTGCCTACCCCGCTACAAGCGGAATACAACGTAAAGCTAATGAGAGAGGGAGTTAATGTGGGCCTATGTGTTACTTATGGAAAATATATATGTCTTCATAGACAATTTTACAATTTTTGGTTTACCATTTTACTGTTTTTGTTTATTTTATTTTTTTATTATTATACATTAGTTACTTTCACAATTAATTATTTTAATTATAATATACACAAATGTAACCTTGAGTATTTTATTAATACCTAACAAAGCTTTATTACTAAGTAATATATAGATATAATTATCAAGGTCAACATTTATATTTTTTATGCTGATAGACAGCACGATATTAAGAAATAATAAAAATAATATAATAAAAGCTTTGCTTAGTTTTTTGCCAGTTCTCAGATTTGGGTTTTTTTTTATTCCCAGACTGGTATAGTCTTGACGTTCAGTAACCTTATGTTGTACTGTTTATTACTGACTAAAACAAAAAAAAAACTGAATTTGATTGTAGATATCTTGTACGTGTGATTCATGCATCTTTATATAAATAATTGATTTTTTTTTATAAATGTATTTATTATATTTTATACCGGTTATGGAATAAGGTTAAACATCGCTATGATAATAATTTCGAAAATAAATATTTATTTAAAAAAGTATGTATACAATAACACATTCTATAAGTTATAACTAATATTAGATAATAGTTTGTTGTCAAAATGTCAAAGCAACATATGTTTATGTTGTATAACTCATAGACATATGAGCTCCTACTACTCCATAAAATTATTAAAAAAAATAACTAAAAATATTAACTAATTTCCTGAAAACGTTATTGTACGAGTAGTTAACCATAAACATCACAGATGGCGTGGATCGTTTTTAGATTGCACTATCTATGAACGACATCTGAAACGTGTGGTTCGCCTGAAAGTTATATGTATTATAAGCTGTAAGTAGACTAAATTAGCTTTAAGACTCCTGTAGCACACTACGAGTGAGGTCACTTTTCAATGTTTGAAGATGGATCCATCTTATATAATTAACATCATATTAGAATCACCGTAGTAGTATATAATAGAATTATTAATAATATTCGCATCGACATTAATAATTGTGGATATTCTACGTGGAGATAGACATATGTATTCTATTTGTTAAGTAAAACAGATTCTCATGCGGATGTGGTTGTAGCTCATGCAGATACACCAATAAGTTTAATAATATTTTTTTATGGCAAGGACAAGGCAAACGAGCATTCAGGTCACCGGATGGTAAGTGATCAGCCCGTGCAATACCAGAGGAGCTACAGGTGCGTTGCCGGCCTTTAAGGTGGAGATAGATGTGCTTTTTGAAGGTACCCACCCGTGTCATATCGACCTGGACACACTGCCGCTGGTAGGCCTGGAAAGAAATGCGTGGCAGGAAGTTTCTAGTGAAGTCCTTAGTGGAGTGCCACGTATCCAGGTGGTGTGGACGATATTTTAGCTTGTAACGTACTGTGCGATTAAAAAATTGGGCGGCAGGTAACAGGTCAAACAGTTCTTCAGAATACTCCTCAGTATCAGTTGATGTTGTTTATAATATATTTCTCGTAATATGTTAAAATCTTAGCGTAGTAGCGATTAATAGTAGTGAGTAGAGAGTGGTAGAGTATAAAACAGATACTACTTTTTTTATTTTTATTTTTTTTTATTAGCCAATTGGAAATGTTTGAGCCCGATCAAACCAGTAATTTTTGGGTTACGTCTGGATAAGTTAGAAAAATCGGATTTATTAGGGAGTAATCACATGAGACAGTTACAGAATCGGGCCACTACTGTATGAAATTTCTGCTTTACGTTTCTGTTTAAAAAAACATTGAGGACCAGGACGAGAACAAAATAAACAAACAACGTGGAAATAAATTCTTAATAAGTTCTCAACTTGTTTTGAAAGTTGAATTAGATAGTGATTTTAACTATTTATGAAAGATTTACGTTACCTATTTGTTTTCCGCTCAGCTTTTCAATATCAAAATTGAGTTAATTCTTTTGAAAAATTTCTTAAAAAAGGCAGATTGTCTTACTTTGGGTCTAGTTAAAAAATCTGAGTAGAATTATTAAGAATGCCATGCGACGCATCTCCGAACAGTAAAAGCACGTCGTCTTCTTAGCCATCTGCTACACGGAATTCAGTAGATGAAGTCGTATCGGTTTACATTATCATATTACACGTAACGTTCTCTACACCACTTTGTGGTATCACGACTACCATGACGATTACATTTGGTGGCGTTTACTCTATGCAGTACTTAGAATTGGAATGATTTGGTAGAATTTGCCGTTATACATCTGGAAATAATTTCGATATAAAAAAAATCGTGGCGCAGGGGCACTAAGTGTGACTGTAAACGTGAATCGTTGAGGTTTCAAACTCCACTGGAGGAAATGAAATATTTATTTAAATGCATATTTCCATTTCTTCGCTCTGATGTTAAGGCCAAGCACAAAGTAGGAAATGGAGGTACCCTCTGCCTACCCTGCTATGTACGAGATACAGCGTGAAGCTGATTTAATTTTTTATAAAAAAAAAAACAAAAATTTACACTACGATACGGTAAAAATTATGAATAAATCACTTAACGCGACAAAAAATTGTTGCGAATTGCGATGAATGACAGTTTGACGAGCACTGGCCGAGAGTGAGGCGGGAGGAGGTAATGATTAGCGCTACTCATCAATAAAATGGCGTTAATAGTATGTAAGTAATTTAACTGTTCCGTTTAGCTAATTGAAATAAACAACAATATATTTTTTTGTTTTATTTCTCCATCTGTTTATCCACACTCACCGCGACCGCGGATGTACCTTCTCTATAATTATGATCAATATTATATTATGATTTTTTATTCGACAATATCTAAAACACATATAAATGACTTAGAATAAATATTAGTAACACAATAAAGCTGAGACCAACGTGGCGCAATGGCACAAGCGTGAGTCTGTAACGCGTGACGGTTGAGGATTCAATTCCCACTCAGAATCTTATTCCCTCAATTTAAATTCTCATCCTTTCGCTCTGGTAACAAGACAAAGCATGCCCAAACCATGCCACAACAAGAAACGCCCCGAAAATTTGTCAAAAAGCGAGGAGCGGAGTGTCTCAACACTGATTTCTCTACCTGCTATATGCGGGATACAGGAGGAAGCTGAAAAAAGAATAAAACAACAAAACCAACAAAGCGATCGCAACATGTTGTGCAAACAAATTAACACCCGTTAAAAGTTTCCCTTCGCTAACCTTCCTGTGGCAATCATTCAAGGAATATCTCATCAAGTATCTGGTTATATTCAGATGTGGCCGGTTGCTAACCGACTCATCCCTGACCGACACGCCACCACAATTGTTTAAATTAACCGGATTATTATATAGCCATGACTCAAAGGTAGCAAATCGATAGCGAAATTTGACGACAATTGCTCTTGATATTAGATTTATATTAATCGCCATATTAGATTTATATTAATTAATTCGCCCGCTTAAGCTACACGGTTATTGATCTAATAAAAATAAATGGCTTCTAATTTGATTTTTGTTGCTTTAATCTGTAATATTCTAATATGATTCTTTACTACAGTATCGTAATTTCTATAAGGACTTTTGATTGTTTTGAATTAAAAAATACGACCATTGTTGATATTTGATATTTATAAAAATATATATAAAGCTAATTATTTCTTATACGTATATATTTTTGTAACATTACGTTCCTTTTACCTATGTAATGTACGTCTCATCATCATTTTAAAACTCTGTTAAATGTTCTGATGTCAGTGAATAATTTAATTTACTCTTTCAGAAAAAAAAATAAATTATTGATTTGAAGGATTCATAATATTCTTTGTATGTAATAACTGTAATGATTGAATATTAACTCCTGTACAGTTTTTAAATTAGTTACATATTATATTATTGGCTAAATGTGCAATTGGTAAATATGTAGTTATTACAGAGTGCACGTAGAAAGGCTGTTTTAGGCATTTTTATATAGAAAAGTAGGTTATTTTTTAATTCCACGATGTTTATCCGTATTCCTGTATGTACCTGTATTTCGTGTGACGCAGTATATACGCATAGATACCAATAACGTAAACACATACTACTACAAAAATACTACTAAAGGTTAAACAACATTAAACTTTGCCGCCTATTCGATTCGACAAGACTCGATTTCGGGATGAGGCGTATGCGGCGGTTTCCCTTTGATAGGTTTACGTGTGCGTGCGTCGTTCTTGACAAATGGCGTTTTATATTACAACAATAACGTTATTATTTATTTTGTTTGAAATAATCCCTTTTTCATTTTTGGAAAAAAAAAATTGTAGGTATAAGGCTTTTATAGAGTAGTTAAAACTGTGGTTTCATTTAAAGTGGTGCTGACACTTTCACCCTGTATTGTAAGATCTTACTTCGTCCTAAAGGAGACTGAAACTATTCCATACATTTTTGGGCCCAGAATGTAAAGATATGAAAATGGTATGATTTAATAGATTTAGGTACATCATTCCCTCCTTGAAAACTATATAAATTTTGGCAATCTGAGAGCTGAGTTATTAGAGATTTGATAAAAGTGAGGTTAAGTTCGCACACCAATTTCTTGAATATCAACTTCTATAAAATATGTGATCACTGAGTTGTTTAAGCATTAATGTTT
>JAATLQ010034068.1:0-20803 GCA_013421005.1 Heliconius erato x Heliconius himera | reverse complement strand
AATTAAGGACAGTTTAAAAATGCTGTTTTTATGTTAAATTTCACCTAACATAAAATTATATTAACCGAAAACGATGTTGTGTTAAAGTATTCAAATTATTGATATTCCTCCCGTCGTAATTAGTGTTTAACTCCACAGAACGTTTTTTGCGTTATCAAGATTCATTAGTACCTACTATTAGTCAATAGATAGCGTTCTTGTATCGATTTTTTACTATCTCAAATATAAACTTCTTGAAAACTTAAATACTTATATCTTTAGTATTAAAATGATTAATATTCTTTAGTATTAAAATGATTAATATTCCTCCCGTCGTAATTAGTGTTTAACTCCACAGAACGTTTTTTGCGTTATCAAGATTCGTTAGTACCTACTATTGGTCAATAGATAGCGTCCTTGTATCGATTTTTTAATATCTCAAATATTAACTTCTTGAAAACTTAAATACTTATATCTTTTGATAGAGTGAAGCGATTACAATGAAATAAACACTAAAAGCTACTTTGATTTATTTGTAATTTTTATGTATTAAAGTTGCTTAAATTTATTGTGTACTTTTTACGTGATATGTGTTCACATAAACAGACAAACAGACAAAAATTCCAAAAATGTTGGAAATGGATTCTGTTAATTATCCTTTAACACCCTGGCTAATTTTTTTTTAAATATTTTCAATGTACAGAAACGACTTTTCTACAGAATTATTATAAGTATAGATAATGTAACAGTATGATCTTTGATCATATTTATGCCAATATAGCCAATTTCTTTTTTCTAATTTCGTGTACAAAATATATAATATATTGTGTATCGAAGATGTTTTTAGGCACAAACGACGGGTTTCAGGTTCGATTCCCCTTCGAGGCTTCGATTAAATATTTAATATTTTCCTTTCTTAGCTCTCGTAACGAGGCCAAGCGCGGCTTTAAGTTCGACTAGTTGCGACTTGTCAATACGCAATGCGTCCAGAATTTGGTGGCAAATAAGGGACGGAAGTGTGTTAATGGGAACGGAATATCTTAATACTACGTTCCCAGGTTCCCTCGGCTACCCTGCTCTGTGCGTTAAACTAAAAATAGACGTTATATTTCTGCCATGTTTGAAATTTCAAGAGAACTTATTCGTCTGAATTTAAAAGAAAGCTGCTTATGTGTAATTTTTTAATTGTCTGTGAACTGTTTAATTTTTGTAATTTTTTCTTCACTATATATTTTAACTCGTTTTTGTTATGTTGTTTTCATTCATTTTAAGCAACATATAATACTTAAAGTTAGCGTTTGTATTTATTTACCTGCTATCTATCTATGGTGTATATTGTTCGATTTTTCCTCTATTCAACACATACTTTGCGCCTTGCATATTTGTTAGTAATACGATGTCATATGTGGTTGCTAATGCTGTTTTTAGGGTTCCATACCTTTTATGGAAAAAAGGAACCCTTATAAGATCACTTTGTTATCCTTCCGTCTGTCTGTGAGTCTGTCAAGAGCTTTAATCTCAAGAACGCTTGCAGATATCAATTTAAAATTCAAACTATATACTCAGACCTACAGCCCCACGATTTCCTGAAAAAACGTGTTTCTACGTTTATTTAAGAAAAAGATATGGCCATTTCTATCGTAAAAATCTCGTATTTCGACACTATAAAGGGAATCAAAATTAATAGGGTACTTCCAGTTGAGCTAGAATTATGAAAATTGGCAGCTAGCATTTACACGTAGTAAAAAATTTGAATACTATATATTTGTGACTATGATCTAAAAATAATAGTATAATTCCCCTTTAGAAGGGGGACAAAATTTGATATTAAAGTCGCTAGTTCAAGTGAGGTGTAAGCCTTAGCTATGTTTGAATTTCAAATTTGGCTAACCTTGAATTTCAGAAAAAGCTCGAGACCTCCCATTTTTGTATGGAACCCTCGGTGTGCGAGCTCGACTCGCGCTTGTCTGATTTTTGTTTAACTTTTTCCTAGCTCGTTGCTTATCCTATTAGAGATATATTGTGTATATACACAGTGTCTCTCTGATATTTATAATGCATACTAATTTCATTAATTATCGCTCTTATGTAAAATCATATATATATATTTAAAAAAAAACTTATAGTAGAGAGCACAGCACTCTATAAGACCTAAATATCAAACTTATTTGAATTTAATAGAACTGAAGACGTTCGTTTGGAGCAGGTTTAGGATTATTATTATTTGTTTGAACCAACGAGGCCTTCGTTACTAAGAAACCATAAGATGATAGAGTAGGATAGAATGAGGATAGAGTTACTTAGTAATTTCAGGAGTATTATTGGTTTTGGTTCCGAGATCGTACCATATTTGGTTATATTAGTCTTCATAATTTTGTTTCGTCCACATTGTGTAAGTAAATGAATGATTAATACTTTATGTAAAACTAATGAACTTATTATATAAATTTATTTGTATAATGTACATATTTTATTTCACATTAATTCTAAATATTATATGTATATCAGTATAAATTTATTTCTTCATTTTCTATTCTTTTAGGTTCTATATAAATATAGGTAGTCTTTTATAAGCTATGACATTATTTCATGGGGAACGGAGTGTCTTAACACTAGGTTCCCTCTGCCTACCCTGCTGTGTGTGGGATACAGCGTGAAGATTTTTTTTACATTATTTCAGTAAAACTAATAATACCTATGCTGATACGGACATACAAATGTACTACCTTCCTGTTGTATTCAAAAGATTATATGATGATTTATTCTTGATGCATATTATATATAATGCATAATGTGTTCATTTCTTTTCAATATTTGGACGGTATACGTATCTTTTATAGCACTAACGACTATATTACAAAACTGACGTGTTTTCATATATTATATATACAATATTCAATGAGACAGTCGTGGCGCAGGGGCACAGTGTGATGTAAACGCGACAGGTTGTAGGTTCGATTTCCTCACGAGGAAATTAAATATTTAATGTTTTCATTTCTTCCATCTAGTCTGAGTCAAAGCACGTTGTTGAATTCCGCCACTTAACTCGCAATGCCTCCAGGACGTAAATATCAAAACATATACAATATATTTGAGTCTATGTAGTTATGTCTATGTTTAGGCCAGTCGTGGCGCAGGGGCACAAAGTGTGACTGTAAAACCGACTGGTTGTGGGTTCAATCGCCCACCCCCCAACCTCCCACTCGAGGAGATGAAATATTTACTTAAATTTATATTTCGATTTTTTCGCCTTGGTGTCGAGGCAAAGTGCGGCGTTGAGTTCTGCCACTCAACACGCAATGCCTCCAGAATTCGGCAGAAAGTGGGGAACGGAGTTCATATCAGTTCTTAACACTAGGTTCCCTCTGTCTACCCTGCCGTGTTCGGGATACAGCGTGAAGCTAAAAAAAATGTAGTTACTTAACTTTCTGTGTTGTTAGACAACGTAATCTATTTACAAATATAGATTTGTTACATATGTGCAATTCAAGTATAAAAATGGCCAGTCAAACTAGATTTTGACGAAGATAACCACTCTACAAAACCATATTAACATAATTATTATTGCGAGGAAAATCATTTCAGATAACACAAAAAATATAGCGTTCAGGTAAAACGAGTGTAAGTCTTCATTAAAATATGATTATCTAAGGGAAAACTTGTTATTTTCCATTTTAGTTTCACTTATTATTTCATCAAGTAGCCCATACCGCTTCTTCTTTGATTATATGAAATAATAAAAGTAACATATTAACATAATAGAGGCCGGTCGTGGCGCAGAGGCACAAAGTGTGACTGTAAAATCGACTGGTTGTGGGTTCGATCCCCACTCGAGGAAGTGAAATATTTATTTACATTTATATTTTCATTACTTCGCTCTGGTGTCGAGGCAAAGCACGGCAAAGGCAAAGCGCGAGTTCCGCCACTCAGGCAAGGGAACCTAGTGTTAAGACACTCCGTTCCCCACTTTCTGCCGAATTCTGGAGGCATTGCGTGTTGAGTGGCAGAACTCAACGCCGCGCTTAACCTCGACACCAGAGTAAAGAAATGGAAATATAAATTTAAGTAAATATTTCATCTCATCGAGTGGGGATCGAACACACAACCAGTCGATTTTACTGTCATACTTTGTGCCGCTGCGCCACGACTGGCCTCGCTATTACTTTTCTATTACTGCTCTATTACTATTTACTCTATTTACTATTATTAATATTAATATTTCATTCTGGTTTTAAATTCTATTTTGAACTGTAAATATTTAACTAATATCCATTTTTGTATCAATTACAATGACTTTCTAGTGTATTTATAAGGTAAAAATTTTATGTAATGTGAACCAGTTGCATCTTAGACGGTATTTTGTAATATAATGTATATATTTGGATTTTTATGCATTATAATTCAACTAGTATTGAATTGCGAAGTGACCATCCAATACGTTCCAGTACAGTGAGTCATCCATGACTGACTCTCGTTTCCTAGTAACATTTGCTACAACTATTGACTTCATACTCATAACAATTAAAAAGGTCCGTTATATATTACACTTATATTATTTTTAAGAATTACTTCCGTTTTAGTTCGAAATGTTTCCTAAACAACAGGCCAGTCGTGGCGCAGGTGCCCAAAGCGTGACTGCAAAATCGACTGGTTTCGGGTTCGATCCCCACTCGAGGAGATGAAATATTTTTTTACATTTATATTTTCATTTCGTCGCTCTGGTGTGGAGGCAAAGCGCGGCGTTGAGTTCTGCCACTCAACACTCAATGCCTTCAGAACTTGGCGGAAAGTGGGGAACGGAGTGTCTTAACACTAGGTTCACTCTGCCTACCCTGCTGTGTGCGTGATACAGCGTGAAGCTGATTTGATTTGAACTACACTTGCTTTTTAAATAAATAAACTTAAAAAAAAAACCAGATGTTATAACATAACAAATGTCACATTCTGGTCTGTATAATGGTGGTGCCTACAGAAAATTAAATTTATGAAACTAATTTAGTTGATACAGTTTCAACTGCTTGCTTAAATAAGGAATATCAAAATTATTATAAATGTTTTCTGTGATGAATCATTATTTTACTCTTAACTTAATCGCGCCTAGTGACTCATATAAACGATATATTAACCTTTTAATAATATATACAGTGAGAAACATCATAATTTGAATATTAAAGCTTATGAGTTACTTATTAACTATTATTTACAGGACTATTCTTTTAAAGTTTTGAATTATATTTAACTAATAATTTATATTAAGAATTATCTTTCTCAATTTCGTTTATATAGATTTTTGAAAATATCATAGTAAAAAAGGCTGTATAATTTTGAGGCAATATTGCTTGTGAATATTTTTTTTATATCCATTTTCTCGTTTTAGTATACATAGTCAAAAACTTCACTATCATATCCACTTACTTAGTTTATACACTATCAACGCGACTTGTTGTGAGTTTCATGTTCACTCGAGGAAATGAAATATTTAATATTTTATGTTTTTCGCTCTGATGTCGCTGCAACAACCATCTATTGTTAAATCCGTTTGTCATGCCGTCTGTACTGCAATAATCTATTTGTTTAAAGGATCTTTCTTCGTTTTGCGGATAATGAGAGCGCGTCGCCATCGCTAAAACTCGAGCAGTGTGCCAGTATTAGAAAGTAAAGTTGACAAAGGTCGGAAATGATTTTCCAGGGTCTAATGATAAACGACCCTTGACGTTTACTACGTTCACTTGTTATATTAATAGACTGTTGTTTATAAATATCGTTATTTTTGTTATTTAGCTAGTTTTCATAAATATAAAAAAAAAAACAAATTTGTGAATGTATCCACAAGAATTATTATTGATTGATTCACTGACACAAGAAAAGGATTAAAAGAGACAATTCTTCAAAAATATCTGTTTCAATATCTTTTTATTCTAAATGTTATATCTCTGGTTTCCGGTTGTTGTACTGTAGTATTTGCAGCTTCTTATTGTATCCCGCATATAGCAGGGTCGGCAGAGGGAACCTAGTGTTAAGACTCACCGTTCCCCAGCATTTTTCGAGACATTGTGTATTGAGTAGCGGTATTGCCTTGGTTCTAGAGCGAAAAATTAATAAATAACAATTCATTCACTCGAATGGAGATCGAACCCACAACCGTCGTGTACACACCTTTGTGCCCCAACGCCACGACGGCCTCGTATTTGCAAAATCATTTAAAATAATTGATTAAAAATAGGTCAATGTCACCAATACAATTTTAATGAAGATTTAATAACGAAATAGAAAATATGTAAACAACATTCCGATACGCACGAAACTCGAGCGCGGGCATGTGTTCTTGTGTTGATAACATAATTATAACACCGCCCGCGACACAGAAAGTGTGTCAGGCGGCCTGTGCGGCCTGTGCGGCCTGCGCGGCCTGCGCGGCCTGCGCGGCCTGTCCGCACTCGTTTACCGAAACATACTTTTAGGCTCCTTTTACACATGTCATATAGAATTTTTATATTTTTATAAATTAATGCGAAATTGAGGCCAGTCGTGGCACAAAATGTGACTGTGAACGCGATAGGTTGTGGGATCGATTGCTACTTGAGGAAATTAAATATTTGGTGCCTAGGCAAAACGCGGCGTTGAGTTCCGCCAATCCGCCAACGAAAGAGGGGAGCGGAGTGTTTAAACACTGGCTCTCTGCCTACTCTATAACATGTGGGATACAACGTGAAGCTGAAAAAAGAAAATAAAAAGTAATCGAATTTTAAAAACATTTTTGAGAAGATAAATTAATGAACAATTTATATTTGTATACATCAATAAAATTTTAACTAACGTATATATAGACATTTAGTTATTTAAAGACGTTTGTCAATCGTCAGTATGACATAAACAGGCTAGGTACTAATATAAGTGAAAGAGACTGACACAAATTAATAAATGAAAGTTACCGCCCATTTTTAAAAGTCACCACAGATAACATATAAATTATATTGATCTGTATTCCATATTTATGCAGAGTAAAAAATAGATTAGAAAATAATAAATCTCTTTTGTATTTATGACATTAACGTAAATACATAAATGAATATTAACCTTTTTATTTAAATATGTAGTTACTTTTAATATACCTTTGACATATATATATTTAAAAAGTTTTTTTTTAATATTCTTTTAATATTTGTACTTGATGTATATATTTTTTACATTACTTTTAAGATTAAAATGTTAAATTCATTTCGCATGCATCTAAAATCAGCGTAATGTAGTTGTTAATGGACCGCATAGTGGATTTAGAAAGCTATGCATTAAGGAGAATGGGTAAAACTCATTTTTCTCTGTATTTTTAGTTGTCATGTTATTTAATAAAGTATAAATAACTTTTGTATCAACAAAAGTGTTTATGTCGGTCCCGTTTCTTGGTAACGATGTTTTTTATTTACGAACGTGATAATCGGTCATTCTCTGTTTTCCACACATTATCCCCTTTTTCTTTCGTAACTGCATACGGTTTGGTTATAATTTAGTAGCGGAGTTATTCGTCGTATATTCACTCAGATCTATAGAAGGAATAATGCTGTTGTTTGTTTTTTCAAAGCCAGATTTCTCTGATATTTTTTTTTCTCTGATATTTGTATTAAAATTTAATTTGATTTGATTGATATTTGTATTTTAAACTCTTTTTAATCGTTATAATATTAATTGAGGCCAGTCATGGCGCAGCGGCACAAAGTGTGACTGTAAAACCGACTGGTTGTGGGTTCGATCCCCACTCGAGGAGATGAAATATTTATTTATTTTTATATTTCCATTTCTTTGCTCTGGTTTCGAGGCAAATCGCGGTGTTGAGTGGTATGAATGGAGTGCTACTTAACCACTTAATGCCTTCAGAATTCGGCAGAAAGTGGAGAACGGAGTGTCTTACACGTGAAGCTGCTACGACAGTATCGAACGATTACTATTATTTTAATAAATAAAAAATATAAGAAGGTTATTATTTAACGAATAATTTTAAATAAAATCAAAATCGTATGTAATGGATTCATAGTAAACTATAGAGTTTATTTATTATAGTAGATAGATTTATTAGAGTAGTAGATATTGCATGCTATAATATCATTAGATATTTGATACAAGATTATTTTCAGTATTTAATTAGTTATCGATTTCTCTTATGCTGCATGTTTTAAAAAAAGATTGTTAAATAAATAACAATAAGAAATAATTTGCAAAAGAACATAATAAAAGTTGATGAAAGTCTGATACAAAACTTGTGGTATATTATTGGACAAAATCATTCTTCTTTTACAAAACTAACACATAAAAACAAAAAAAAACAATGTAATAACAAGTTGCAATACAAAGACAAATTGTAAAAAGGCGTGGCTGTAAGTATAAACTTGTATTAATAATTTTATTGGAGAATGCCAGTCCAGTGCGAGGCCAGTCGTAGCGCAGGGGCACAGAGTGTGACTGTAAAATCGACTGGTTGTGGGTTCAATCCCCACTCGAAGAGATAAAATATTTAATTACATTTATATTTTCATTTCTTCGCTCTGGTGTCGAGACAAAGTGCGGCGTTGAGTTCTGCCACTCAACACGCAATGCCGCCAGAACTCGGCGGAAAGTGGGGAACGATGTGTCTTGACACTAGGTTCCCTCTGCCTACCGTGATATGTGCATGAAGCTGATTTAATTTAATTTTTTTTTATTAAAGAATCAAATTAAGTCATTTTTTTTAATTATACATATTTTAACCCTGATGTTGTTTAGAAAATGCAGTGCGTGTATTGAGTAAATAAATTAATGATAAATAATTAATGAATTAATTTTGAACTTATACAATTATAATTTAATCGTAAACACTGTAACTTGGCGGAAAGTGGGGAACGGAGTGTCTTAACACTAGTTTCCCTCTGCCTACCCTGCTGTGTGCGGGATACAGCGTGAAGCTGATTTTGATTTTGTAAACACTGTATTATATTTTTTTAAGCTTCACGTTGTATCCTGCACGTAGTAAACGGTCGTAGTTTTAATTATTTAATGAATGAAAATATAATTTCATTTCCAAATCAAGGCACTAACTAACTGACTAACGTTATATGTAATTTAACGACGAGACACCTATCAAGCCTGACTCAAAAGTAGTTCTACATGACATTTACTAATATGGCGTGCGAAGTGCTTCCGCAGCTACATTAAATCTGTGCTGAATTACATTAGGGCACTTTAAAGTATCTAATTTACTATTTTTTTCTCTGTAGAAAATTTTATAAAAAAATATACAAGGTGGAAGAGGCAGCGCTCCTTTTACGGAAACAGCATATAGGGTAAAATATTGCAAACCCATACCTAAAGAAATTAATCAAGATAACTCAACAGTTTTGACGTAGGATTTTTTTTCATTTCACGATGTTTATCCATACCTGTATTTCGAGTGACGCAGTTACGCAAAAATGCGAATAACGTAAACACATACTAGTATAAAAATACTAATAAAGGTTAAACAACTTTGAACTTTGCCGCCAATACCTATGACTCGATTTCGGAATGAGGCGTGTGTGTGCGTGCGTCGTTCTTGGCAAATAGCGTTTTATTTTAAAACGACAATTTTATGATTTATTTTGTTTGAAAAAAATCACTTTTTCATTATTGGGATTTTTTAAAAATTGTATTAGGCTTTTACGGAGTAGTTAAAACTATGGTTTCATTTAAAGTGGTGCTGACACTTCCACTCTGTATAATTTGAGGTCAGTCGTGGCGCATGGACACAAGCGTGTGACTGTAAACACGACAGGTTGTGAGTTCGATTCTAACTCTAGCAAATTATTTTTTTTATATTTTTATTTTCTCTGGTCTAGTGTCGAGGCGAATCGCTTAGTCAAACGCAATGCTTTCAGAATTCCACGGAAAGTGTGGAGAGGAGTGATTTAACATTAGGCTCCCTCTATCTAGCTGCTAAATACGGGATACAGCGTGAAGCTGAAAAAAATGTAAAAACTTCATAACATAAATATAGTCAATTTTATTAAAATTTATTTATAGTCAAATTTATTAAATATAGTCAATTATATGACGTTGTATGACCTCCCAAAAGGATATAACAATTTAAGCAAAAATCTTTTTTATATATAAAATACTAAACAAACACTACATTTAAATACCTAAATATATTTGAAAATTGCATACAATTATCTGATTCTGGACATCAAGGATCTCTTTAAATATTTCAATATTTATATCACGTTCAATTTCGAAATTAAAGGCCGTCAACTTTCGAATAAACATTTTAAGCGGACCATATTAGGAGCGTGTGTTTTACAAGCTGTTTACGATGAAAATTTATTAAATTAGATTTTGGATTTTGTATGTACCTACTCTGACTGAATCTAATTTAATAAATATTCATCTTACACAAAGTTTTGTAATATATTCGGCAGGAAGTGGAGAATAGAGCGTTTTAACTTTAAGGTTCCCTCTACGAACCCTGTTATGCGCGGGATAAAGGGTGAAACTGAAAAACATATATATACCTAAATACTAATACTAATAATATAAATATTAGTATGATTCTTGTTTTATTTGAGCATATAACAGTAAATATTATTGTGAATTAAATAAGTTTTAATACCGTCATTGCACTGACCAGTCCTTGTAGACCAGGTGAGTTGTATTGAGGCCAGTCATGGCGCAGCGGCACAAAGTGCGACTGTAAAATCGACTGGTTGTAGGTTCGATCCCCACTCGAGAAAATACAATATTTATTTACATTTATATTTTCATTTCTTCGCTCTGGTGTCGAGACAAAGCGCGGCGTTGAGCTCCGCCACTCAACACGCAATGCCTCCAGAACTCGGCGGAAAGTGGGAAACGGAGTGTCTTAACACTAGGTTTCCTCTGGCTACCCTGCTGAGTGCGGGATTTTTTATTTTATTGCACTAACCTAAATTATATACTATATTATGTACACAGTGCATTGCTCATTCAGGTAAAATTTATTAAAAATTTCTTAACCTTAAATCATTTACGTTAAATATTTGAGATCTATAAACTTCTGGTGGCCGACAATTAAATATTCAGGATGTAATACAGACAATATACAACATATCAAAAAAAAATTATAATACTGATATTGAAAAGATAAAAATATGTACATATAACTAGACTAAGTAAATATTATGTAAAGTATTACGGTTACGGTTAATTTAATTAAAGAAAAAATGTGTTGTATTTAGCTATCTATAGTAAGCAGTTAGACGAAAAATGTTAGTTAGTACATATAATATTAGTCTAATAGGCTAACTTTCACAAGTAAATTTCTAGAAAAAAAAAAATACAGCTTCACACTGTATCCCGTACACAACAGGGTAGGCAGAGGGAACCTAGTGTTAAGTTAAGTGGCGGAACTCAACGCCGCGCTGTACCTCGACACCGGAGCGAAGAAAGGGAAATATACTTTTAAATAATTTCACTGTGGCAGTGGCACAGGCACTTTTTGCCCATGCGCCACAACTGGCCTCAACCGAAAACCACTAGGATCCTCTATAAAGTAATACCAAATATAACAATTATATTAAATAATAATTGCCGTAATATTATATTTAACATATATCTGTTTTGGATAAACCGAACCATCTGTTATCACTTATTTTGTTGATATATTTTTAACTCCCAAGTCAGCAAGTACAAAGTGATTTATTAAATCAATTTATAGCAAATTAATTCAATTTTTTTAAAAGCACTATTAAAATAGACGAAAATTTTGTTGTTTTGAATCTATTCTATATTATGTCACTTCTCTAAAATATTTTAGAATTTATTTATTATATTAAAGGAATAATGTGTTACATTTTGTAAAATTTAATTTATAATTTTTTATATAATTATTTTGAAATTTGTTATACTATAACGCCATCTGTTGTCCTATAAACGCACTACGTCTTGTGAGAATTCCAATGTATAAAATTTGATATTCATGTTATACTTCTCGTATACTAGATGGCGCTATATCTAATATGCAACGCATTAACGAGAGGGCATTCCTATTAATTTGTTACAATAAAATACTGGTAGACCAACAAGACAAGACAAGCAAGTATTTGTTTAATGAAATTTTAGCTTAAAATATAGTTTACTTATATTGTATTATTTACTTTTTATAAAAAAGTCATATATATATACAAATAATAACAGTCTTTAAAAAATATATTTTATTGTAAAGTTTGTATAACTTTATAATATATAAAATAGTTAGTATTTGCTACTGTTAATTACGTAGCGGAAACTTTTATATTTTTATTCGAACACCGAGTATTGTACACTGAAATCCAAGGTCATTCACCTTGTTATGAGTGGAGTGACTGAAAGAATATAACTTTTTGCTAAGCAATTTTAATTTTTTGCATATGCCTTTTTTTACATCTAAAAATAAAAATAAAAGTTAAAGACAGACTCATTTGAAATATGAATAGTCACTTATTGTCTATAAAATTATATTATTAAATTGAATATTAAGGAAAAATTGTTTACGCTGCTTTCCATATAACAGGGTAGGCAAATGGAACCTGATGTTAAGACTTCCGTCAAAGAGTCTTAGTACTACGGGGACTTTCCTCCCAATTATTTCGTATTCATAACAATATGGAAATAATTTATTCTCCAGGTGGTAATCGAACCCAACACCCGTCGCGCTTACCGTCGAACACTATGCCGCTACAAAAAAGGCCTACTTATTAAATATTTCCCATTTAAAATACTATTTACCTCCTTAGAGGTTAATCTAAAGTTTATACTTTAAAAGATTACCGCCCAAACAGAGGAATAAAAAATCATATTTTGAAATGCTCTGTTCAAAAAATTAGAGGCATTAGCAGCTTGAAGTATTTAGAGGTGGTTTGAGGGTATAGTGATTCATAAATCCATTCTTGTTTTTATTTTAATTAATAGTTCTGTATGCGACGTTTTTTATAGTAATTAATGTATATTAATTACTATGAGTATTCATATGATAATAAAGAGGTCAGTTGTGGCGCAGGGGCACAAAATGTGACTGTAAAATGGACCGGTTGTGGGTTCGATCCACTCTTGAGGAGAAGAAATATTAAGTAAAATGTATATTTCCATTTCATAGCCACTTAAAACGCAATGCCTCCAGAATTCGGCAGAAAGTGGGGAACGGAGTGTCTTAACACTAGGTTCCCTTTGCCTACCCTGCTGTATGCGGGATACAGCGTAAAGCAGATTTATATTATTTATTTTATATGACAATAAAAAAAATAAGAAACCGTGTGACGAATATTATTACGTCTAAAATATACGTTTAAAATATTATTTTATTTAGGTATGTACATTTCTATGTACACAGTTCCTACTTACTGATAGTTGCCGACTCATATGTAACTTACAACGTCTATTACTTTTAAAGGCTTAGTCAGAAGACTAATGACTAATAGTGTCTCTGTATACGTAATTTCTCTACTCAAAAACCGATATTAATTTTATGTAATCAATCAGCTTCACGCTGTATCCCGCAAACTGTAGGGTAGGCAGAGGGAACCTAGTGTTAAGACACTCTTGAACCACTTTCTGCTGAATTCTGGAGACATTGCGTGTTGAGTGGCAGAACTCAACGCCGCGCTTGTCCTTGACACCAGAGCGGAGAAATGGAAATATAAATTTAAGTAAATATTTCATCTCCTCGAGTGGGGATCGAACCCACAACCAATCTGTTTTACAGTCACACTTTGTGCCACTGCGCCATGACTGGCCTCAATTTTACGTAACAGGTATAAATTGAAGCTAATTTCGTTTGATTATACTTTAAGCCATATTATATTTCGTAACACGCACTTATATCACGCTGAAAAGTTGTCAGAGGATAAAATATGAAGCTGGCTCAACTTACAAAACAAAACAAAACAACACAACATGGCCATCTTCTTGAGTCTCTTTATATTAAAAACGTGTTGGCTCAGTAAAACTTACTGTTTCTTGTTGGACAGAGCTCGTTTCAGCTTTTTTTTGCTTTTGCTTTGAAGATATAAGAATATTAACGTATTATCCTGTAGGTTCGTTTTTGGGTGCGGCGGACAGTTGCGCGGGGAGGTGCGCGTGCGCATAACTCGAGTGTGACGTCACGAGGGACGGAAAAAACTCCATGAACCCGGGTAGTCAAGGTCTTCGAGGCTCATTTACATGTATTGCTATATACAAACGTATACACAGTCTTTTGTATTTATTTGCGGTGTCAAGAAATTAAATTGCCAGTCATAAAATGTTTTTTTTTTCTTTTATATATTTGAAGTAAATTACTATTAAACTATATATTAAATATGCCCAAAATATAATACTAATATAATTAAGACCTTAAATAATCGAACTGTTTTGTTGTTTACCTATTATAAATTTAAAATACTCACCTACATTGAATTTATTATATTATATAAGTACCTAGCGGCGTTGAGTTCTGCCACTTAACATGTAATGCCTCCAGAATTCGGCAGAAAGTGGGGAACGGAGTGTCTTAACACTAGGTTCCCTCTGCCTACCCTGCTGTGTGCGGGATACAGCGTGAAGCTGATTTTTTATTTATTTTTTATATTTAAGTCTATAAACATATTGTTCAAAATCTATATATAAAAATAATTTGAATGTTTGACGTTCCTGAAATATAAGACAGTTGCTACTTCTAAGAAATATTACGTTTCTAGTGGCCGCACTTTTGTTTTTTATGTCGACTGTTGATGCCCACAGCAGATTAGTTTCGAGAAATCTTAAGGAGAACACGACACGTCAATACGACGTAGATAAATTTTGTCTACTAGCATAATAAAGCATATTATATAAACCTAATAAAACATATTTGTTGTCTGCATATTTTACAAGTTATGGATCTCTAGACAAATAAACCTCTACTTAAGATTGTATCACATCATGAGAAGCTTAAACTGTAATGCAATAATTTATAAACATTTTAGGCAAATATCAAATTAATTTTATGCGATAAAGCTTACATTAAACCATTTATTTAAAATTATGAAAGACATTATGCCATATAGTGATGTAAAAGAAACGGAAAAAATAACTTCAATATATGTTAATTGTTCCAGGTGACAGTATGGGGCCATAGTACTGTAGCAGAGGTCGTCTGTGAAACTCTTCATGAAGTTGGAGTAGTTCTAGCTGGGTCACCAACTGGACCTTTATCAGCTCCTTTGGCTTTACCGCTGTCAGAACCTCTACCACCTCCTACTATGACGATAGCGCCACCTACAGCTCTTCTGTTCCTAGGAGGTTCAAAAGCACCAGTAGAACCACGAGCATCAGCCATGTCATTGGAAGGTGAAGTGCTGGTCGTCGAAAATGAACCACCGCAATGGGATGGGAAAGATCTCGAGGTTTTCCTTGCGTGGGAAAAGATTTATGGTAAGTTGTAATTATGATAATTTTGTTAAGTCTATTCAACTATCCCTAAAAATGTATTGCTGAATATATTAATTTATTATTTGGATAATGATTAACTATTATTAATTATTAAGTTAATTTAGTTGAGGCCGTAGTGGGCAGTGGCACAAGCGTGCGATTGTAAACGCGATTTGGTTGTGGTTTCGATTCCCATTTGGTGAAATGAATTATTAAAGAAAAAAATCGGCTTCACGCTGTATTCCGCATACAGAAGGGTAGGCAGAGAGAACCTAGTTTTAATACATACAGTCCATTCCCCACTTTCCGTTGATTTTTTCGAGGCATTGCGTATTGAGTGGCGGAACTCAATGCTGGGCTTTTGCCTTGATGCTAAAGCAAAGAAATGAAAATATTAAGAAATAATCACTCATTCCCTCGAGTCATGCGAGGGCATCAAACCCACAACCATCGCATTATAGTGTGCCACGATAAAACAAAAATAATTATGAATATTTTCATTTTTTCGTTCTTGTAAAAATGTATAGCGCGGCATTGAGATCTGCCGTTAGTTAGGTTTCCTCTGCCTGTTCTGCTATATGCGGGGTACAACGTGAACCTAAAAAAAAATCAGTTAAATACGTAAACATGAATTACCTTCACATCTCGGTTACACAAGACTAGGTTCAACTGTTGTTTGTTTAACTTTCTTATCGCTGACTATCACAGCGTGTACTGTACGCCATTCAGTATTCAGGCGGCGCCGCGGCAACTAACCGATGTTTGTAGAAAGCTGTTTGGCAATAATGAAACGCGCTATTGTCCGGTAATCTTTCGCAGAAACCACTGTATGCAAACGTAATGCAGCACCGTGACTCCCATATTGATCAGTGGTGTCTGTTTAGTTGTGTTCTTGTTATAGTAGGTTTGGCTTAGTTGTGAGCTCGTGCTGCGTTACAGATTTCTTTTTAGCTTCACACTGTATCCCGTACACAGCGGGGTAGGCAGAGGGAACCTAGTGTTAAGACACTCCGTTCGCTACTTTCCGCCGAATTCTGGAGGCATTGCGAGCTGAGTGGCGGAACTCAACGCCGCGCTTTGCCTTGACACCAGAGAGAAGAAATTAAAATATAAATGTAAATAAATATTTCACTTCCTCGAGTGGGAATTGAACACACAACCAGCCGATTTTACACACTTTGTGCCTACAGAATATTTGGATTAGCATATGACCTATTTTTATATTGTAACTAATATCAATCGCCGATAGAAGGTCTTACTTAGTCTTAAGAAACTCTGTTTCTAACTTCTCGCCGCATTCTGGAGACATTGCGTGTTGAGTGGCGGGACTCAATACCATGCTTTGCCTCGGGACCAGAGCGAGGGAATTAAAATAGTAAATAATTCATTTCGTCGAGTGGGAATCGAACCCACAACCTGTCGTGTTCACAAACACGCGCTTGTGTCTTTGCGCCACAGCTGGCCTCATGCTTAAATTATATTCATACATATATTTAACTCCATGATGTTTCTTTTAATATTATATCTTGAAAATAAGTTACAGTTTACATTAATTCTATTAATTAATTATTACCAAATACTAAATATATGTACATATACTTACACTATGAAGCCCTCAAGGATACCATATGTGGTCATATACTCACTCACTATATACTACTACACTACAATAAGCAAAATTTATAAAAAAATGTTTTAATTAACAAAATTTGTGTTCCTAAATGTTTTAAGAGTATGAAAATTTGTTTTTCAAAATTTGATTAATTTAGTAAGATTAATAAAATTTCCACAAATGATATATCTTTTTCTTTTTTTTTTTCAGCATCAACGCTATTTTCCGCACTTGAACTTTTCGGAAAACCACTTCTTCGCGCTTCTGTTATTAATAAAGAAGAATATCATCTTCTTTTCTACTACTTAGAATCTGTTTCCGAAGCAAGCGACGCTCTCACACAAAGAATGAGAAAATATATAGATTCTGGTTTAATAAAAAGTAAATTGGATGATGAAAATTGTAAAAAAGAAATCGAAACAAAAAACCTTGAAGATACTCATAATAAAAATTCCAAAAGCATACTTACAGAATTGATCCAAGAAGGAATATTATCTCAACACGACATAGATTTATCTTCTGTTATAACAAACTCTGATTGTAATGACGAAAATCTTATTAATAATAAATTCGACGATGATAATCATTCCAGCACTTCGTCGGTGTGCTCAGCAATGCGCAGAGTAGTTGTTGACATTCCAGGTGACAGCTGTGAATCGATTGCAGATGGTTCTGTTGCTGAGAGCAATGACAACATCACCACTGTCACTATAAGGAGCGGTGGACAGTGCTGTGCAGATCACAGGATATCCGCAGATCTTACTGATAACGTCTGGTCTAATGTCAGGTGGGACTTTTTAAATCCAGCTGACTTCGGATATGATCAAGTACCAAATGTGAAACGAAGTAGATCTGATTCCGCTTTGACGCCTATAGCTAAACGACGAAATGATGAGATATATGAAACACTACGTGATGATGATGAATCTTGTGGAAGTATAACGCCATATGAATCCATCGAGGACCTATACGATTGTATAAAAAATACAGTTTATAACAACATTGTTGCGGAAGAATCGTCGCCTTCGGCTGAATGTCAATCCGAACTTCAATATCCAGATTATTATGAAAATTCTAGTACCACTCGGCAAAGTTCAGCGAGTAGTGAAAAAAGTACTTCATCTGTATTCCCTTTCTCGAAATGTGGTTCGAGTGATTCTACCGGGGCGTACACGTCTTGTGAATCAACTAGTGGTGTCAGTTCATTTATACCGAAGATTATTCCTGAGTCACTTAAGTGTCGTGAATTGCCACCGCCGCCGGCTGATGGGAACCTGAACGAAAGTACTATATTGTTAAGGCAACTTTTCATGGGTGAACTGCTCGATGCATATGGTGAATATCTGTCAGCATATCCCTATGCAAGAGCGTTGTTGAGACGAAAAATCCGACGTGATGAACATTTTGCTGCTTTAGCTGATATCAGGCGAGGTGCTGCGAAGTACACCATCAGCGAGTACCTCGAGTTACCGGTGAGTTCTTTTTTTATTAAATTTTAATTTTTTGTACCTACCTATACGCTTGCATCACACATACAAATTCTATAGTAGAAATATGTCTTCATAATGAGCACACTATTATAAAAATCTAATGCTATAGAATCAACGTGTATTGTAAATGTAAATTCAGCTTAATAAAAGCCAAGAAGAGAAATGCACTCGCATGCGTGTCTGACGAAATTTCGTCACAGGAAAAGTCGAGGCTTTTAAGACGTGTAATGAGATGTAATCTTTTATTTCACGCCTTTGACCTTAACTGCAGCGACCGTATCGATGGAATGAAAAGTTCGTATTAAACGTGGCCATTACTTTTAATCGAGAACAATACGTTATACGGAGAGGAATAAGATTGTTTTAGTGTGGGTTCGATGGCGGCTCGCGACGTCGACACGCGTCTTGCGCACGCGCCGCCATTCAATGCTAATGTGGTGCGAGATTGCCCCTCACTCTCTCTCTCTTTCTCGACTATTACAAGTATTGCTTTCCAGCTGCTTTGAAGCTATTTGAGTTTTGCTTTATATTTGACATTATTTTTAAAAAATCTTACAAATCTTCGTACACATAGGTGTGTAATTATAAATTCAAAATATATACATATTTCTCTTTTGAATTTATTATTGCTTTTACTCTTTTCATTTCTTATTTAATGGCCTGTCGTGACGCAGTCGCACTAGAGTGTGACTGTAAGCGCGATTGGTTATGAGTTCGATTTCCATGAAATATTTATTTTAATATATCGTTTTATTTGTTCACTCTGGTGACACGGCAAAGCGCGGCGTTGAGTTCCGCCACTCAACATGCAATACCTACAGAATTCGGTGGAAAATAGAGTACCTGGAGGAACGGAGTACCTGCACTAGGATCCCTATATCTACCGTTCTGTGAAAAGGATACAGCATGAAACTGTTTTTTTTATTTACTTCATTTATTTTTTTAAAAAAAGTACTGTATTGTTACAAGTTACAGATAATAGGTATAGTAAAAATTATCAGCGATAATTTTTTCACGTAAACACAATATTATGTTGCAAGCTACCTATTTTACAAACCTCAATGGCTGTAACAGAACACGTGTGGTTTTCTTAGGTAAGTACCTATTTATGAAGATTTCGTCGCCGCGGGTATGTTCGTGGGTTCGTGATCCAGATTGTATCGACGTTATTCGCATTCTATGATATAGAGGTTGATGACACTTCTGTATTAATGTTATATAATATTTTATCTTTTATTTTATGTAGGCGTGGTAGGTTGAAAGTAGACTGAAAAGGTGATGATTGTCGATTCTCTTCTCCTCTCCTCTCGTTTATATGATTTGTTTTTTAGTAGCACGCTCTATCCCGCACACGGCAGGCTAAGCAGAGAGAACCTAGTGTTAAAACACTCTGTTTCCGATTTTCGCCGCCGAATTTTTGGAAGCATTGGGTCTTCAGTGGCGGAACTCAACGCTGCGCTTTGTTTTTACGACAATATTTCACGAGTGGGAATCGAAACCTCAACCTGGTTTGAATATATGTAATATATATGTTAATTACATGTTTTCTCAAGTGAAGTATAGTAAAGCATAGTTTCATACAATATAACACATTAACATTTATTTGAATCAATATGATTGAACCTATTAAATAAAAAATAAAAAAATGTAACAAGCGTGAGTCAGTACAAGGGGTTCTGTACAAGAATTGGAGGTCTCGAGCTTTATTCAAATATGCACACCATGCCCTTTCATCTAATATGTCACTTGGACTTGAGCTCGATATCTCCAAGCGTTCCTGAGATAAAAGCTCTTGACAGATAGACAGATTTCTCCACCTTAAAGGCCGGCAACGCACCCGTAGCCCCTCTGGTGTAGCACGGGGTCGTGAGCGGCGGTAATCACTTACCATCAGGTGACCCGAACGCTCGTCTGCCTTGTCCTTTCCAATAAAAAAAACAGACAGACAGACAAAGTTACAGACGGACAAACAAAGTGATCTTACAAAGAGTGTCTTTTTTCCTTAAAAGATACGGAACCCTAAAAATATTATTATTTCTAAATTTTATGAGTCGAGTATGACGTAATATCGAAACAAGTGTCCAGTAGCTCAAGCACGAAAAACTATCGAAAAAGTATTCGTATCGTCATCGAGAGCAATTTGTATAGGAATTGAACAGCGCCCCTACCGTGCGTAAAGGGAACTAACTCATGCCAGCACGAACCATTTTTTGTATCGTGTTACGTTCGACTATCGAGATACTCGAACGCAGTAAACAACAATTGGTAGCACGAAGGCCCGTTTTGACGTACGGTATCGAAGACGTCGAAGATTGGTCGT